>DWLS01001126.1:0-23611 GCA_018246255.1 Pachliopta kotzebuea | reverse complement strand
CGCAGGGTCCGATGAAGCTTTCACGGCCATAATGGTGGCCGAAAGCATCGACATCACCCGAAAAAAAAAAAAAAAATGTTTGGAATATATCCGATAATTTATTACTCACCTTGCTGTTAATCTTAAATTCCAGTTTCTTCAGTTTATCAGATTCTGGCGCTGTTGCCACGAGCAGTAGGTCGAGTTCATGTGGCGGCGCGTTCACTACCAGTTTGACGTCCCGCTTTATTTTACCATAACGACCCTGTACTTCTATGTTGACTGCTTTGACGTCTTCTACACAAAAGAAGTTTTTGTTTATCATTAAAAATGAAACGTTTAGTGGGAGGCTTTTGGAAGAACTACGTTGAGCAAAATGATGAAGACTGCAAGTGATGATGATTATTAAAATACTGGACTTAAACTATCTTGTACTAATCTATCTATTGGTAAAACGCTCATTTTAAGACGCGTGGTTTTAATTACTTGTTTTTGAAAAGTAATGATATTTACAAGTTTCAATGAATCGCAAGGTAAGTCTTACAGGATAAAATAATTTTTCAATACACTTTATGGTGTTACCTAGTTAACTTTAGTCACTAAAATAATATAAAGAATAAGACTAATACGTAATTTAAGTCCCTCGTTTGGCGTAAACCATAGTAACATATTTGGATAAATATGTATAATCTAAATTGTAACTATCACAACAAAACCATTCATATGGGTCAACTAGTTTTAATGGATAAGCTAGATTGTTTTCTCATAATTGCATTGTAACTTACTCTTAACGAAGACTTCGTAGTTGCCCTGCAGCACCAGTGCATCATGATGGGGCACAAGTACCTTCACCTCAGTTGAGCCCTTCTCAGCGGAAATTTTTCCATTTGAATCGATTTTGTAGACATCCGCATTCACTTGTATAGATTCGATGACTGTGAACTGTTGGAAGATGTAAGAAAAGGAACGTTAAAAATTAGGTAGTTTGGAATATTTAAGTATGTCTATGATATACTGTTCATCTTCTGGAGACTAATCAGGTTTGTCTTGTTACTCTAGCAGGTGCAGAATTTTGTTAGTTTCGTGTAGAAAGAAACGAACAGGACAATGTTTATGGTGTCTAAAATCACATATATTTGCATGTGATGCGTATAAACTTTGTAGCCCTAGGATAATAAAATAATAGCTAAGTTTCAATTATCTTTCTCTCTTTCCCTAGCCACTATCTCATATAGTGGTGCGGTCAGCTTTCCTTATCTTTTGCCTCCACTGCGCTCTGTCCTCGACATCGTCATCAGTTCAACTAATCAACTAAGTTTCATTATCGAAATGGTAGATACTTTACCTCAACAAAGTCCTTGTCTTCCGGCTGAATGAACTGCACGTTGGAAACCAACTTAATATCGTGTGCCTTCTCGAACGGTAAACGCAGTGACAGCGTGTTCTCATCGACGTATCTGCATTTAGAAAAGTTAAGGAATTAAGTGATTGAAGGTTTTTTTTCTACAAACCTAGACATAGTTTAATATGTATAAAAATAAGTTTCGCTTTCAGATATTATCTGTAATCATTATAATGATAGCTGTTGGGATTTGGAAACCCTTTCATTCAAAGAGATAATAAAGCCCATTTGACTATCATACTGCTCAAGAGTAAGATGACATGTAGGGATAGCTAGCATTTTGCATAATATAATAGTTTTGTTAGGTTTCCCGCCACGGGCACCTAATGTTCAGTGAGGATCGTAGCCACACATCTTCCAGCCATGGCATTCATAAACTTTTCTCTCATCATTTTCATTGCATGCAATTAAATTTTGAAATAACGGAATTAAAGAAATAGTGTACTTTTTAATGTCGCCGTCGGTTTTAAGGAGAACACCGCCAACCAGCTCCAAGCCCATATCCTCTCCGTAGTTCGCCTTCAGCCTGTAGTTCTCGTCAGGTATCTCGTTGTCGTTATAAGTCGAGGATGCGACTAATGACGCCGGCTTCGGAATGAGGTTACCCTTCAAATCGATCTGTGAATATATGGTTAAATAATGAGATGATAACCTTTAAACAGTAATCATTAAAAATGTAAGTAATGTTCTTATTTCTAAATAATGTTCCTAAAAATATAGCTTTGGGGGAAAATATTTTCACGTATGACCCAAATGTATTGACAAAGTATAAGGAAAGTAAATTTAACGAAATATTAGTATAAGGATATTAGTGCAGCAATAAACTTTATTAGTTAGTTTTTTCTTAACATCTGAGCTTGTAGAACATGACAAAGATTTGACTGCAATAATTTTCACAACTCAATTATTGTTTCTGATCGCAAAGATCAAATTCTACTCACTATAACTATTTTTGAGAAAGAATACAAATTCTTACCTTAACGTCGCCTTTGAATTTTCCGTCTCCGAGCGGAGCGTTCTTCATCGAAAATGAATTCAAGAGCTGCTTGCCGTTCTTTAGTTTCAATTCTATTTCTCCCTCATAGTCGAGCGTGTTCTTCTCGTAGTTTGTGTCGGTAAGCTTGCCCTTATAGATGATGACGGAGCCGGCCTGTCCTCGCTTTTCAGAGTCGGACAATACTAACTCAGCGTTCCCGTTAAGAGTCTGAATTCAAACAAAGTAGTTTAGATACTAAAATGTAAAAATCAAGCTAAGTAAAGTAAATGTAAAAGAAGAGAAAAGAGATTATATTGAGTTAAGCTATAATCATTTATAACGTTGAAATTTTTGTGCTGTGTGTTGTAGTCTAGCCTGATGCTCCCGGCGTATCTAAGATAAATCATCTTTTATCCACTTCTGACGTCGACTTCACTAATGCTAGTGAGAAGAGGTGAGTTAATGTGTTTAGTAAAATGATTAAGATGTTTCTTGGCATATCTTACATTATCTTTGTCGGTGACGTCTCTGTTAAACTTCAAGTTGAGGCATCTCTCTGTCGGGAGCACCACTTCGACATTAGCATTATATTTGCCTTCTAATATTTCACCGCTTTGGTGAACGTTGACCTCGGTCTTCTTGCCTGCATACTCGAATTTATTCCTACAAAACATATCAAAGAAGTTAATAAATTCGTTGTGCGGAACGGTCACAGTAAGCCGAGGGGTCATAATACTGAATGTGTTTACGTTAAAATATATTTTGTTTATCATTATAAGCTCGGTATGTTCAATCCCGTCTCCTCCAATCCAGTAATTTCATTATTTAAAGAACTCTTCAAAACAAAACATTAATATATTTAGTGGCATAAATAGGTCATGCGATAAGTAATAAACTACTCACACGGTCTCCGGTTAAAAAACAAAACAACAATTACTTGGCATGCCAATTTTGCGGACAATACTTACTTAGAGTCCACTAATTTGTCAGTTTTCTTGTTGCTTGTGCTTATGTGTAGTTTATCAGCATTATCCTTCTCGAAGTTTAGGAATACGTCGACTTCTGCATTGTAAACAGGATCTTTGACAACGAATTTGACATCACCCTTTATTTTACGCTGTGCCTAAGGATATTCAAAAAGGTTAATAGTGTAAATTTAATTGCCTACTACTTTAATGTATTGAGAGAGTTAACAATAGCATAAAAACTTTTTGCGCCGTTTACTTTCTTTAGAGTATAAATACAAATAATATACAGTAAAAAAGTTGATGTACGTACACAGTTCTAGAAGTTAAAATTAAAAGGCTTTCAATGACTGCTTACCTTCTGGAAGTCTACAATGATCATGCCGTTGCCTTTGCCATCGTTATCTGTGACCTTAAATTGTCCGTTAGCGGAGATCGCATCCTTGAGGATGAACTTCAACTGACCATTAGCGTTGGCTCCTCTGTTGATCTTCAGTAAGAAATCTAAAATTTCTCCCTTGCTCGATGAAAGTTTAGCGTGTGACGAGTATAAATTAGTGTTTTCTATCACTCCAATATCGAACCTGTAACATCGTTTTACTCGTTTGAATATCGCAAATTAATATTTGATTTTTGAATAAACAAAAAAAATTTACAGAAACCAATTGAAACAGGAAAAACTCTTCACGTTAAATCTTTTCTTTCAGGTTAAGCTAAGTTTTGTATTTAAGTTACACATGAACCTACTATCTTACAAAGCGTTTTAATTCCACTACTTACTTTATGTCCTCATTCTTGCCGCCTCCGGAGACTTTCAGATGTCCCACTGCACCAACATTCATGTCATTAGCCTTGTTTTTATGTAGAACGACTCCTGACAACTCGTACTTGCCGACGCCCTTGACAGTGATGGAATTTTCGAAATTGGATTTATCCGCCGATACGATGTCTCTCTTCGCGAATACCTCCACACCTTGACGATCTACCTCGGCCTTTACCTTGACGCTGTAATCTCCCGGTTTCTTGATGTGGGTTCTGGCTTCTACTTCCAATTCGGCCTTCTTATTCAGATACTGTCCTTCTATATCGATATCGACTTTCTTGTGGTCGATTTGGGCGTCGGCTTTTATTTTTAATGGGAGAGCACATATCTCGACTAAAAAAAAGAAATATTTTACAATCAAAAACAAATGAATTGCTTCAGCCATTTACATAATTTACGTTTTAGGATCAATGTATAAAAGAAAGAATTTCCTCAAGACCAATAAATTACAAAATAAAGATAATCCCTGGGTTCTGATAAAAGTATTTAATCATTAGTTTTATAAGATTCTCACATTTGTTCTTCGTGATAACACTGAATTCCTTCGCGTCTTCGTACCGTTTGTAGAACTGGCTAATTGTGATGCGATTTTCAGTGTTGCGGAGATCGCCGCCGTACCACAGATCTATGTCGTTATGGTTCACCTGTTGGTAACATGTATAGTTATCGTAATTATATAATTTATGAAAAAAATCTTAGGCTTTTTTAAAAAAATCTCATAAAACGTACTAACAAAATTAGTGTGTTCACTTGACCATAAGTTAAACGCTTTTCAATTTGCTGGACTGTAAGATATTTGTTTAAAGCCACATTGCAGACAAAGGCTTTATGTGTAAGAAGGTTTGCCTTATCATTCCCATAATCTGCATACACCCTCAATTTACAATTTATGAATGTTTTCAACCATTAGAAATTCACTCTTACTCTGTTGCCTAATTTCGCATGAACATATTATTGTAGAATATACAAATTTTACCGAATAACGTTCACAAAAACTTCAAAGTCATCGTGATTGAAAATCAAACGTACTTACCTCTCTATGGTTTTCGAAGTGGGCGTTGACTTTGAAATTAACATACGGATTCAAAGTATTTTGTAATTCCAGTTTGAATTCCGCACCTTTCAAAGAAGAATCGAAAAGTAACGTATGCTGGCCCATTTTACCCTTAACGTCTAGCTCGTATCCGTTGGGTAAGGGTTTGTAATGTCCGTGTAAGTCGAGTGGGTCATTAGATTGTACAAACATATTAAGGGCGTTAATATTTTTGAGATTCCATTTAATTTCGTTGCTTCTGGTGTCATGAGTAATTTCTCCATCAACCTTAACGACTTGCTTTCCTTTGTTATCTGGTACCAAATATTCTAATACGGGTTTGTAGATGGCATTAGAACCCTCTCGGTGAGCATCAAATCCTAATCTACCATAATATTCAGAGTCGTCGACTTTCGCTTTAGCAAGAACGGCATATTCTTTGCTTTCTTTAGTGTACAGAGCTACTTCTCCAGAAAGAACCTTGAATGGCGAGTTCAGAGCCAGCTTAATCGATTTCTCTTCGTTTGAAATGACAACATCACCGTTCAATTGTATACGTCCAGTTTTGCATCCTGAAAATCAGACAATTGTAAAAAAATTACAACTAATAAATATACATATTTTTAAACACCTGTTAATAAAATTGCAAATTATTAAGAAAGTAAACTAGTAAGTTTTAAAATGTTGGTCTGTTATTCAAATTAATTTTTAAATTTACAGAAAAATAGATCACCTTCAGCATCAAAGAGCAGCTCAGCTCCATATTTGCCCGATCTGGCATCTCTGCGCAAAACGCCTTTCACATGGTATCCTCTAAGGTTGTTCTTTTCTAATACCAATTTGACTGTTGCTGGTCCAGTTAGTGGGTAACGTGCAATAAACTTGGAAATTGACGATTGAGCTTCTGGTCCTAGGGAAGAAAAAAATTATTAAAAATGATTAAAGAATAGTTTTGGTTCTTATAATAATTGAATAGACACAGTTTTTTCCGACCCGGACATTAACACGGATAGAAAATGAGAGAAGTACATCAACTAGGTATCGTACCAGAGACTGAGAAAGGAACAGAGACTTCGCCGCAAAGAGTGAGACCGAGGTAATCGGAAAGTTGGTCGAAGCATCCCTTGTATTCTTTGTTATTTGAGTCAATTTTAACCGGGTTGACTTTCTCTATTTGCCCCTTTTCAGCACTGAAGTACACCAGCTCGTTTGAAGCGTCCAGTATCTCTTGCTTATCGACAGGAAGACCGAACTGGATATCAAAACCTTGGCCGTTCTCGATCACCTTAAAAGTATAATAAATAATATTACATATAAATCAGACAGTGAAGAATATCTCAATGTGGAATTCAGAAGTAATGGAAACTAAAAATAAATACGTTAACTTTAGCTTAAATAAATTGAGAATAACAAAACAGAGAAATGAATTTTATTTCTTATTAACGAACACAAGGAGTTTACCTTAGCAATAAGATGTCCACCAGTGGATGAGTGCAGGTTGGTGATCACTTTGAGCCCAGTCGAGACTGCATCAGCGTCAATCAACATCACACCTGACACCTCGACGTCGATGGACGGTATCAGTTTGATGTCAACTTTAGCGTTCTCCGGATTGCGGATACACTGGCGGATGTCCACGTTAGTCGCTACGTCTACGCGTGCAGTAGCCGCGCCCACTAAGTCCAGCCTGAGTGGGAAACCCGTGGATGTCGGGTAGGATAGTTCAGCATCGAGGAAAAGAAGATGACCTCGAAGTTCATTCTGCAATAACAATAGACAAAATTAATGTAAGCACTAATGATCTAATAGTAGGGTTTATAGAACGAGTCTTCGAACGCAGATTCTACTTTTTTTTCTAATTTTGACAAGCATCGTGAAGTTAAAATTTACATTGGAGAATGGCGATTTCGCTAGTTTATTGTTTCATGTTAACATGAAACAAAAACTAGTATAAATATTATATAATGATCAATACATTCTATTTAAAAAATGTGTAGGAAAAATTTAGCTAATATTACCACATAATAAAATAATCATCAAGCTAAGGCAATCAACTGTTGGTTTTAGGAACATTAATTTTCTATTAAAAGTTATTACACCAATATGTTCAAGGAATAACCACGAAAATAATTTCTTGTTATTGTTTTCTACGTTTAGTTTGACATACCTGGAAGTTCCTAGCTTTGTTCATTCCATCACTGACGTAATTGACAAGTTGGTCCAACACATTGTCGAAATTGAAGCCTTTGTCATCTCCGAGGGACAGGAACACGGCGTCAGTCCCAAACAGTTTCAGGTATACGTCAAAGTCCAATTCATTATTGTACGGTACTGATTCAGCTTTAACCTTTTCAGAAATATAAAACATGAGCATTCCATTTATTAAAAATTAACAAAAAGCGTTATATTATGATGCAACAAGTTAGGTTAGGAAGAGATAATTGAATACTGGACTTGTGTTAATAATAGTATCCATATGAAGTCCTATAGCAGCAAAGCCACTTTTTAAAATTGTCATTTCTTACTATGACTTCTTGTATTTCATATTTACACTAATTTAAATCGGATTTCCATAAAAATTTTCACTTACTTTCTTATCAAAATTGTCGATTTCGCTCTTGACCGAGCGACGGTGTCTTCCCAAGCTGTGTTCCACCTTCTCTTTAGACTTCCCTAAGCGCTCAACCAGGTTGTCGTAAATCTCCTGGGCCTTGTGAGTTTTAAAGAAACCTTTGGGGCCGAGGAAATGCTCAATCACACGATCGAGGTTGCCTTGGCGAGCACCAATCTAAAAAATAATTAGACACTTCCATTAAACGCCTGTACTAGTTCAACTACTGTATTTCGGATTATGGCTCGTGTCTTAACTTTTCTATTTTACTTAATTAAGGTTGATGTTGCATATTTATTCACGTCACGTTGAAATTTGAAATGTTAAGTTTCGTTACGTCATAAATTTGTTGTAATTTTATTAGCTACGACTCGCTCCAAATTGTAACGCTTCCGTGCAGAAATGGAATCTACGAGGTATCTAGAAAGCTTGAGTAACAGAGATGTGCTACAAGAAAATTGTTATAAATTATTGCACATACCTCGAGTACGTTAAGGTTGTGGCCGAAAATTTCAGTTGTCAGGTTCAGGCTGCCGGAGCGCGGAAGGAATGAGTCCTGGGAATAGATCACCGTCTGCTCCACATTACCGCCCATACCCAAAGCGTCCAGGTTGTACGACGCTTCACGGTAGAATGAGTATTTCCTTAAAAAATAATTATATGTACATAATTAAAAAATTCAGGTATTGTCTATATCTTTATTATTATTCGAAATATTTATAATTTTAAAGAACAAAGCGCTCATCTGATGATAAGTGATGGCTCAGGTTGAGATTGTATACATAGTACAGCATTGCGCACGTCGCTTTGAGACGTAAGGTGTTAAGTCTCGTTACCCCCAGTAAATTCATTAGTGTACAGCACCTTTCAAACCGGAACATAGTAGTATTCCAAAATCTATAGAAACTTTAATCTTATCAATTCATTCATTTCGTTGCTTCCAAACAAGAGTTAATTGTGGATATTTCGCTTACGATCAACATCCTACTTACTTTGGTATAAAATTAATATTTAATTACGGGGTTCGTTAGCAAAACGTAATTTCTGAACAATTAAATTGAAAACAAATTCTGTATCCAAAATGCATGAAAAAAGTTTGAGTAACAATTACCTGTCGTCCACGTTGAACTTGTTCGGTGTGCCGATCTGGCCATAGTGGAGTCGCGCCAGTTGCTTGTCAGGGTTGGATGAGGAGCGAATCTGACGCAACGACGTGGTGATGAAACGGCCGACTGAGAGATACACAATTGAATTAATCAATGGTTATGGCCAAACTCATCACTTCACTATCAGCTGGATATCTACCTCTCTGGGATATTTATTGGAATTCGTTACAAAATGTCACAAAAATACAATATTGATGTTCCTTTACAGCATGTTTTTTAATTTTGCAATTTTTAAATTTTCCTTACTCACCTTGATGTACTTGTTCAGAGTCCAGGAGGTTCTTAATCACATTAGCGGACTTTCCACAGGGGCACCCTATTACAGCTAGATACGCTTTGATGCGGATTTCGGAGTCCAGCTGCCTGTTCTTCATTAATTCCAAAGCCGTAGATTTTACCTAGCAAAAAAAATTATTATTTCATTGTGTTCTTTGTGAAAAGTTAATAAGATCTGCAAGAAATTGCAAGGGAAATAAAATTACTAGTTCAATGAAAATCTTGTTTTGTTGTAAACGATGTGAATGTCCGTTAGTGCCATATTGATATGATCAGATTATATAATTGACCACCAGATTTCTTATCTATAAAATTTTCTCAGGTTACACCTTTATCCTCCTTGCTTATGGATCATTACCTTGGCGGCGCAGGGGTCAGCGAGGAACGCTTCCAGTGCTGCGACACGTACTCTGGCCTTAACACTGTCGTCGACGGCACAGTGTACCACCTTGTCGATGAGATTGTTCTCCAAGTGCTTCACGTTTCTGATACCTTTTAGCACTGCGACGACCTGCCCGATATTAAAAAAATTACACATAGCAATAATGTTCATAAACCTGATATAAGATTCACGAAAACTATCTAATTGTATATGTGGTACTTACGTAGTCTTCCTCTACTTTGCTTTTCGGCTTGCAGTTTTGCAATTTAGCCGCGAACTTCTTGCTCACTGCTGCAATACCTTCCGATTTACTGGAGTGGCAATTGTGCTGCTTGCAGTAAACTCCAGCTAGCGCTCCCACACCCAAGTACACCTCTTTTGGAATATCCGGCGAATCCAAAATGCTCTGAAAAACGTTTTCACGATTTAACAAACGAAATGGTTTAGGTTGGTTTCAGAGTTGATTCCGTATTTGAACAAAATTAATGTTATCATAAGGCAATATATTGTAGGCGAAACAAACTTTTAATTCTAATGAGAAGTCTCAAACTAAAATAAAAAAGGCATTCTTCAGATATTTAAAAAAAATTTTACAAAATCATTTTCAAACTGAAACGTTTATTTTATATTTTAAAGGTATTGCGGTCGTTCGGATTAAAGGACACTTTATTTTGTACTAAAATGTTCCCTTATTTCTGTTTTTGCCATTAATTAATTAATACAATTACTTTCTCTGAAAAACAAAGTTTCCATTAAAATGCTAAATGCTTATATCGCTGTACTTACTGCGGCAGCTTTGATGGCTTCGTCGTTAACGTGCTGGGCATTACCCAGCGATAAGAACACGAGTTTCTCTTCCAAATCAGACAGTTCCTTTCCCTTTAAGATCTGGATCGACGCTTCGATGCTGTACCCTGTTCCAGCTCGTAGGAGACCATCCAAGAATACGCGTCTATGGAAGATGGATTATAGAATTTAGAAATTCTACTAAACAAAATACAGTATATAATATAAAAGACTTGTATATTTACTTTTCCAAGCTGTTTCCTTTCACTTGGTTGTAGATTTTTATTAAATCATCCTTGTTGCTTGCGCGAAGAACCTGGAATAAAAGTAATAGTTTGTACAACAAATTTACTTTCTAATTCAATGATAATTCAAAAAAATACTATCAAGTATATCCTAAACTCCTTTCTGGAGGAATTGTTAAAAAAGTGTATTGGCTGATTTGGTTACAGCAGCTTAGAATGGCGAATCAGAGAATCCAAGAATACTAATACCGGCCAAATCTTACAATGACTGTGATGATGCAATATTTACCCTTATAACTTGAGCAAATTTGCCCGCAGATTTAGATGATGCTTCGGATTTAAGTGATTTGCAAGTTTCTTTTAGGACATCAAGAATATTCTTCAAGTTGCTTTGCTCGGCAGGGGCTCCGTGTGGATTCTCAAAGATGATGGTGCGGCTTTCTGGGCAGTTGCCTGAAATATAATATTTACCATATAATTTAGATTAAATACGACAAAACAGTACAGAATTTTGGTCAGTTGTGTCACTGGTTACTTCAAACCAAAAGACAGCATTGTTTACTAACATCTGTTGTGCAATAAGAATTTTTTCGGTGACTTCAGAGATCTTTATTACAGAACAAGCTGTTTAGTTTTAGTAAGGTAGAACTTCACATAACCTTATGGAAAAGGAAGGCTACTTTTTGAAGATCCCTACCTACACCACATTCAATTATTAATTTACGTATTGTCTTTACCAGGATTAGCGCCTCCTTGACTGCTCCCAGTCATCGTGAGCTTGGTATGGACTTCGGCGCGTGCGCCGTTGTCGCCGACGGAGAAGGGTCTGTACAGGTACTCCTCAGTGGCGGATACTTTTTCCGGCACACCATTGTTCACCTTCGACTCCACGTTCAGTGTCGACTGAAGCACTTGGGTATTCTTAATTTCCTATATACAAATATGTATTTTACAAAAGTATCTATTTATAACATAAACATTTTTAAGTTTTTTTAAGATATTTATACTCTTTCCTATTTTATCCTTCAATGACCAAAATAATCATAGCAGAAGTGAGATAGAGGAAATTTTAGAATCCCACCCAACATTAATAAATTTCTCTTTAAGTTTATGAGTTCAGTGAAGGTAACGTAAGAAAAGGTAATTACAGATGTGGGATTGTAGACGGCGGTCAGGAATTCGTTTCTGCCTTGCTCGCGGTGAGCACAGCGGGAGAGGTCGCGGCTGCGGTGCACTAGGGTGGCACCGCCCTCCTGTGAGGACGAGACCTCCGTGTAGCAGGATCCGAACACATCAACCTGGAAAGAAATTTTATATAATAAAACTTCTAAAAAACATGTTTTATACTCTTTTTATGACAGTTAATGTAAAGACCTAATCTAATTATAATAGCTGTAGGGTTGTAAGATGTCCCACACAAAAAATTCACGGTTCCCAATCCAACCTCATTTGCTCTCGGTGCACTTTGCTAATCAACAAACGAGGTTCTGTCTCACCACCAACTGGCATTGTGCCAACATGATGGGAGATGATTCAAATAATCCAATTGGAGGAGGTTTATGTCTAGCATTAGATGTCTATCAAATGATGATGACTTGTAATACATAAACCTTACACGGAAAATACAATAGAATTTCTGGTATCCAGCAATTATACTTCCACTCTTGTGAACATGATTGTTTCATATAACTATACTGCACCTGGGTGGATGGTTTCAGCTCGGTCTGCAGTAAGGAGATGATGGCGCGCTTGATGTTCAGGGAGCGCCTGGTGTCTCCCTCCTCCGCGCAGATCTCCGCACCGACGCGGCCGTCTTGCAGAGAGAAGCGCACCGCCTTGTCGATGCCTGGCGGGCTCGAGTATTTCTAAATAACATAAATTTAATATATCAAACTAATTATCTGGTATTTTAATATTCATTTAAACTTATGTTACTTGGATTATATTAACTAGCAATATTCGTATTCATAGCCCAAAAGAAATTAATATGTTCTTGCGGAGATACTATCCACAATTTAACACAAACAACCAAACCGGTAAATCATTTACGTAGGTAATGATAGTTAAATATATTTTTGTATTAGCTCACCTTTCCATCAGGACCGGATATGGTCAGAGAGTTGACCTTAAGGGAGAGTGCGCAGTTGCCCAAGGCGCTGACGGAGACCTGCCCGAAGACCTTGACGCCGGTTTCTTGCTTTTCAGCGCCAGTGACGTACACCGACACAGTTCCATCGACGCCGTAGTTGTACGTGTGGCCGTCCAAGAACGAAGGAGAGGATGATGCTGCAAATATAAATATCGAGTCATATAACGTTATTTAAGATTATTATCTTCTTTTGAATCACCTAGTTTCTAAAAATATTATTGTTGTGCAATTTTAAAATCTGTCAGTCAAAATTCGAATTCGAACGTTACCCGTACTAAAACTAATCATAAGTTAAGTTAAAATTTTAAAATTATTGTTTAGTAATTGCAACGATTAATTTAAAAGTACTAAATACAACATCCCCTAGGCATTTGATGCTCTAACCATTTGTTTCGTGATAATTTGATTACTAAATCAGAAACTTAGTATTTCAAATGACGGAAAGTATACTTACATCCTTGGCATGACAGGGAACAGGAGGCTGGAACAAAATGATTTATAAGTTTAACATATTCTGTATTTGTATGCAAATATAAACAAAAAAGCTTCTTTACAAACTTTTTTAACTTAAAAATCTTTTCTATTAAATATAGAGTGATTGCTTCTATTGTTTATGGTCTTAGTAAAAACTGTCCACTTTACGCTCCCACTGCTGATACTTAGAGGACCATATGTTTATAGAAGACAGTGTAGCTTAATAGTTATTATGTTGTTAAAGTAAATTTACGTATAATGTTTTAATTGGATAATAATAAATCGATAACAACAGTTTGATGAGTAAACGCAGCAAAAGTCATGTTGCCCTATAAATCATACACAAGTTACTTAACCTTTATTGATTAAGTTATCGACAATCAAACAAACAATTAATTAATCAAACGTTATTATTGTGAGCCAATTAGTAGCTATCGCCAGTAAACAAGCGAGGGTCAAGGTACGTGGCTGTTCACCGCTAGCGTTAGAGGGAGCGCCTGAGCTGATTATTGCCAGAGTTCCGGGTCGCGGGTGGACACGCTCGTGAATCAGACGCAAATATGTTTACTTTGTATGGGGATATTCCTACACGTTACCGATTACACGCATATACCACCAGCTGGCTCAATATATACAGCTGCATATACATACTTAGCTGGTCTCAGCGTCTATTCCATCAGCATCTAAGCAAAGCTTGACAACTGTGTGAGTGCGGTTGTTAGCAACGGACGAAGCAAGTTTTTACCAAGACCTATACTCCTTTTAATACTTTAATAAGGAAGAGTAATAGTATATGAGGTTATATTGTAACCAATTTACTTCTTATGCAAAGATACAAGTTTAAATTAACTCGTCCTAGTAAAGAATTAGAGCTGGTGGGCTAAGGAGACTAGGTTACTAAATCTTTTAGTATCGCAGTAATAGTTTTACAACAATATAACTAATAACCGTTAATTTTGTGTTTAGAGATAGTTTGATGTAATTTACATATTTTATATTATTTTTATATAAATCGTTCTTATACATTAATAGTCTTTTCTGAGTCTCCGTTGGTGGATTGATAGGTGCAGCTGCTGCTTTAAATGTGCTCTCTGCATCTTTTTTCGTACAGCGATATTAAATATCTTCTCGGTATAAAGAGGCAGAAGTTGCTCTCACAATTTCTCTGTAAGGTCACGTGAGGGTCCGATGGCGAACCTCGCCGCTCATGAAGCGCAATTACCCAATTTGACGGCACGAGAGGGGGAGAGCCGGCTTTGTATGATTTTATTTGGGAGCGTATTATCCCGCCGGCACCCTCCTCCTCCCCGCCTAGCCCCCTGCAATAGTACTGTCAGTCGACATTTGTTTATTCAATTGAGGATTTTTTAATCCATCCAACCCAAGTGGTGAGCAGGAAGTTCTCCTGATGCTGAGTGATGAGAGATGGTACTCCCCGTTCGAACCGGCTACAGTGCCATAATAACAGAAACATGGTAGTGTTCACACTATAGCTTAGTCGAATAAAATGTTACAAAATCTAAAGATACTTATATAATTTCATTATACTTTTGTCTTTCTCGCCTATAAGTATCTTAACTTCAACTTAATTCAGTTAATATTAAAGATATTTCCTTTCGCACCGCGGTCCAAACCAATAGAAACTACGGTCTTATGTGGGTACTAATCATCTACTTCTAAGCTGATTGGGATAGATGATATAACGATGAAAACACACAGAGAATCCTCGATACGTACGGATGCGCCTGCGCACTCGATCGTAGATCGTTTACAAATTAGACGACGTGAAGAGACGTCATCCGTTCAACAATGTAACTACACGTCGTGGGAACGAGTTCGCGCCGGCGAATGTTAACTGTATGACGCTTACACTATAGATCAATTTTAGATGAGCGAAGGTTTAGCAGAGGAAGTATTAACGTTCAGTCCCAAAAAGCTACAAAAAGAAGTAGTGGTAAACTACCAAAGTAAGATTGGAAGTAATACAATGTGAAGTTAAAGAAATGGTTTCAAGATATTCATTTATGAGACTTGTATTAAGTCAGTTGATAGAGGGGTCAAGAATATAGATAATTCATACAAATAATGAGTGTACTTATCTGTCCGTACCGTTGTTTGTGATTTGGGTGACAATGTTTTATCATTACATATTACTTATGGTCATTGTCAAGGCGAATGTGTTAAGCGGTAGATAACGGAGCGAAATTACGTAGCAGTGATACAACACATTTGACAATATTCAATTGTCCTAAACTTTTCCATTTATGGCAACATTGTGAGATTAATATCGATTTATAATTAAAATTGGTCTGTGCTTAGATTAACTTATTTTGTAAAATGCTTTGTTATTACATTGAAAATATAAGTAAAAGATTCTTAATAATTTCATCTTGTAACAAAGCGGCTAGAGTATATATAAGTATTAGAAATGAGTACTAGATAGTCGATATTTTTTGTAAGTATTTATAAAAAATACTAGTTAATTTATAATAAAAATAAATTATAGTGGACTTAAAAATATAAACAGTTAAGTATATATAATTTCCTCTACTAAAGACAGTAAAGAGAAAACAAATGCGGTGAAAACTAAACGAGACGATTACTACAAAAGTTAGTATTTTTTTGTAGATATTTCGATAAAATAAAACCGAAGATTAGATATAACACCTTTGATACATCCACCATGGTATTTCGATGGTGACTGGTGGTATTGTTGGATCGGTGATAAGAAATTTAGTTTCGCGAAACTCGAATGAAAATTACCTTCAGCATCGTTACATTAAACATTGGCAGTGGCGAGATAAAACTATCTAGGGTCAAAGTTGGCCTTTATCAAGAGCCGTGTTTATAGCGAATTGCGAGATATCGACTCGCTACAACAACAAAGTTATTATTCTTGTCGCTGATAACGTGTTTATTTAAAAAAAAGTTTAAGTTCAATATTGCAAAGTGTCTTCTTTGACACGATTGTATAAGTTTCTAAAACAGCTAGAGCGATACGGACATCACTCACATTGTTCCTGATCTTCTTCTTTTTAAAGTATCCATTACTGAAGGTTTGCCGACAGGTTGATAATTTAACACACTTGTGATTGTTTAATACAGAATATTATATCACACGTGTAGCACAGTGCTTGGCTTTACTTGTTACCACAGAGATACCTTCGATTCAATGACTATTGGAATCGTAGTTTGATATGACATTTAAAATATTTAAGCTTTAAATGTTATTTGATTTTCCTACTATTTTTCATGAACAATGTACTTTAAAAATATGATTTCTATCTACAGTTATGATACTTAATAAGTATAAGCTTTCTGTACTATATTCCTATACCTTTAGTAGAGTGGTGGTACTAAACTACATACTAATAGCTAAACTCTTCAATATATACAAATAAATTAATTTAACGTTTTATTGCAACTGTATCCAATATGTTTAAATGTTAGAATTATAGGATACAATAGATTAACTCTGCAATGACCCTTTATGACTTAAAATATTAATTTAGTACTAAAATGACGACCGCCGTTGATACATCTAGAAGTTTCTTTACAAGTACACAAGTTATGTACAGAAAAAAGTTTCTGTATACATAATATTGTTAAATTCTTTTTTATATCATTGGCTATGTTATGAAAGAGCAAGATTTTCTCTTTACTTTGTCTCAATCTCAATCGTCTTTCTTATATAACATATTTTTTTTGATTGATCTGTACTCGTTAAGATAATTTAGATTACAGTACACCTATGACTTTTTAATCTATAGACCTTTTGTCAAAATTAAACGAATATACCACAGGAGGGTTTTTGATCTCAAAGGACATAGACTCGATAAACAAGATATTTTAGCCGAGTAGCAAGCAAACTATAACTTTGCTTAACGGATCCCGTAGTGATGCTCGTTTGTAATAAACATACAGATTCAATGCAAAGAATTTTATATAACACTAAAATTTCATTTCTTAATGTTTTTAGTGTTATTTTAAAAACAAACTCAGAAGGCAACGCATGCGCAGTCTTATTATCCGGGTTTTTATTACCGGAATGACAAAGAGAATAATTTTCATACTTTGTACATTGCGTATTCCCTCTTTCCACAGTGCTAACTTTGACCTTTCGTATCTCTTTAACCGGAAGAGCTATAGACTTTTTATTTCGATTTCCTTGTCCCCTTATTCTGTACTATATTTTATACTCAAAGAACAACCATATACCTGTTCCGGTTTAAAAGTTACAAGGGTTACGAAGTATTTAAGTCAGCGCATCACTTACGCTAATGTAATCAGGTAATACAGACTAATATGTTAGTACACAGAATCTCTACAAATTAAGAAATAAATACAGGCACTTTTCTTTAATAATAAAAGCATATAATTGCTTTTATTATAATACATAGACAATTTTTTTTTAAATAGCGCGTCATATAATTTGATTTTAAATGTGTGCATGTGAATTTGAGAAAACTTTGAGCTACATCATTTATTATATATACAACGTTCTTTAAAAATGTTATAAGTTAATAGAGAAAAAGATACTTAAACTGTACTATAAAGAGCTTACGATATCTTTAAGTTATCGGATTATTTATATTCATAACGAAATTAATGAAACTTACCCGAGTGCGCCGGCTGGGAGAGGACGGCGAGGGCGATGAGGGCACTCAGCGCAGAAGAACTTATTCTAGGTGTCCCCATCTTGCGGGGCCGATTAATTAACACTTATTACTTTATCAGTCTTTACTTAAACTAACAATACTTTGGACCTGTCGCTGCCACCACCGCCGGAAGGCAAATGCAGGAGTTGCCGCCCCTCCTGCCCCTTATATAGATGCAGCGGCGCGGGCCGGCCAATCGGCGCGCTTCGAGTCAAACTGGAATTATGAATTTTAATGTTTACAGGCGATAATGGGCGTTCGGTGCCGAGACAAAGGTCGGGTACCGGCGACTCCGCACCGGGCCCGCCGGGGGACAGGGGGCGCAGCTCCTCCGATATCTTGTCGCCGACCGGCGCTCCGCCTTATGTAACGACGCTCACATACCGCCCCTAGCACCAACCTTTTAATATAACACTTTAAAGAAAAATAATCATCACCCCCTCCTCTTCCCGCTCATATCTATATCCACCTCTTCAAGCCTCCCCACATCCTTTTCCCTTACCTTTTTCCTATCCTTTATAATATAGTTGATATTTAACTCGCGGAGCCCAAGTCCACGGGCCTCGGGACCGACGAAGTTCTTCATGGTCATAATAGCTGTCAAAGGCGCCTACACTGTTCAAAAACTTATCTATGATTTACAGACATAAAAACTAACATATAGTAACTTAACAGGTTTGAATATATGCACGAACTTTCTGAACATTTACCAACTGTTTAACTATACATATTTCTACTTAAACCTAATACATTTGTTATTAATATACATAAAATAACATAAATTTCAAAAAATTGTTCTTTTAGTCAAAGCTACAAAAGTCATGACATCATTACTGAAAGAAAATATTTCATAAAGAAATAATTTCGAATTGAAAGACCAGTCAATATGACTGATCTAGTAAATCTAGTGTTAAATAATCGCTTTTTCTAAGTAACATAAACGTATGTATATTAAATGAACTTATTCACGTCTAACAATATGTACTCATTGAGTGTGATATAAAAACTATATTTTATTTTATTATTATTAAGTAAATAAAGCATTATACTTTGAAATTGAAAAGGTTACTTATTGATAATGTAATTTTGTCAACAGTTTTTCCTCGGAGATAGCTTAAGATAATGCTTCCCAACCTTCTTGATACCTTAATTTTTGAGTAAAAATTTTTTTGTGTGTCCCCCACGGACTTTGTGACTTTTATGCAATACCCCTTAAAAAATAATAAAAAAAATTAAAAATGCTATAAATTACATTAGTTATTTTTTTATAGTTCAAGATTGCCTCCTTAAATGACTGAATTGACCCACTTTTAGGCTCTACGCCTAACCTGGCATAAAACTACTCTTGATGACAGGAGATCATCTAAGGTAGGTACCACCGGATTACCTATTTCTACCGCCAAATAGTAATGTGTAAACATTACTATTTACTAATGGGTGATATATGCTACCGAAATTACTAAAGTAATGAGTCTTAACAACAAAGGTATGAAGGCGGCGAGCTCAATCTTGCACTGTGTATACTAAAGAGTGGTATGTTTTAGGCAAGTGTATCACTTACGTTCAGATGAACACCTTGCTTATCTAATGATATAAATAATAAACAAATCATAATAACAATAACACGTTTATTCACTCCATAAAAACAATACATCTTTACATGAAATGTAATTGTTATAAATTTATTATACGCTAAAGTATTAGTTATAAGCTAAAGTACAGTACAGCGAGGAGGCAGATGTCTTAGTAGGTATTGTTGTTCATGTCTGTCCTCTATTTCTGGAACTTTTCCATAAAATTCTGAAACTGAATAATTGTTTACTATTTGAGAAGTTAAATATTGAATATAATAAGCAGCAAATCAATAACTACCTATAAAAGTCAACTAAATGTAATAACTATTGCTGAGACATTCATAATATGAGGAAGCATAAGCAAAACCAAAAGGAAGACGGTAGTTCTACGAACTATCAAATACGTACCAAAAGACTATCCCTGTACATATAAAAAGAATAGTAGTTATAGCGGCTAACACAATTGATGTAAAGTATTTACGAATTCATTACCGCGGTAACAGAAACACTTGTTGGATATTAAAAGGAGTAAGAATGTTAAAACATTGCCATTGTGATTTAATCGTCTAATGACTAGAGTTTGATTGTTATCGAAAAGGACATTCCTGCATCTTGAACTGTCACCAATATCAGGTTATATGAGCTGGACAATCTTCTGATGGCTTTGACTCCATTCTTGTGAAGGTCGTGTGTACTATCATCATCACCAGCTAATACACGTCCTGCTGGACATTAACCTTCAACAATAAGGGTGAGATTTGGGTCGTTTTCTACCTTGCTAACTCAATGCGTGTTGGTGAGGAGCCAGAGCCTCGTTTGTTGATCAGCAGGATTAACCATGAGTAGTTGAGGGTATCTGACTCCTTAGACTTGTATATCACGAAATGTATATCGGTGTAGCAACCGCACTGAACAAAGAGATCATGAATGGAGTGGAGTGTACGTTGGCGGTGATAATTTTTGCAAATCTACGTATGCCCGGAGCAGGTCGGACTTGGAGGACCATGACCAGCTGATATCGAGGAGGGCAATGCACGCTTAGCATAAACATATATATCAATGGAGTCACTACTCCCGTGCAGGCGGGCGAGGTCGGGTGCCGCAGTACTTAAATATGCATGCAGTTATCGCTTTACGTGCTTTAGCCTAAGGTCGATAATAGCTTACGACTGTCGTCGAGTCAAATCAAACCTCCGCGTTGTGTCGTACGGTTATCGCATGTATAAAATTGTAATTTTTTTTATTAATATACGACAATGCTTCACGATTAGTGTGTAATGTCTAAAATAACTTATTGGTTTGTAAGTTTTATCAGCACGCTCTGGAGTTTCGTAGGTGAAGAGCCTACTGGCAATGACCACCAAAAAGGTTATAGATAAAACTCCTGCATATTCTTTCCTAGTTGGAAAGATTTCTAAGAGACTTGACCCTCTTTAAAAACTAGAAATACTTAGCAGAAATGGCCTAGTGTTTTGTCTAAAAGCGATATTTAAAAGGAGAGGGGAAGGGAGGAGTACTATAAAGTTTAGTCAATAAGAGTTTGAGTAGTTCATTCTGTACTCTCAAAGTTTTTTTAACCAATGCCGTCTGTCATAATCAAAAAATTTATTTATTTTCAATACAATTATTTTGAAATAAAAAAGCTTTAAAACATTTTAAGAATATTTTAAGTGCTAACTTTCATATATAACGAGGATGTTATTTAAAATTAATAAAACCTTGTGATACAGATTATAAGTTAATTTACTGCATCATAACGTGAGTAGTAAAGAGTTTATCTATAAGTATAACTGTATAAGCTTATATATATATAAGTATAACTGCAAATATAATTAAGATATATATTTAATATCCACAAACTAATTAGTTTTACTTTAGTGTAACGTTTTATAGACTAGAAGTGACAATGGTTTAAAACAGCAAAGGAGGAAAAAAATTAAACACTCAAGTGTGAAAGTTGGATTTAAAGCTTAAAAAATACATATACATAAAATACTATATATAAATACAGATAATATATCTATCGGCTGATTATATATACAAGGCTTATTTATAATAGACTGATGAGAGGAAGTAATACCAAAATTCGAAGTTTTCGTTTATTATCATATATTTTTTTGAATTGTTATCTTTTATATTTTAAGGAACCTTATATATTAGCAGGTTTAGTAAGCTCCCGTAACTAAACTTTGGTATATGAGTTCTAGGAACGTCAAGTTAAACCTAGCAATTATCCTCAGTAAGAAAACAGTAATCTTACAAATCACAAAACAACAAGTTTATTAGTAAAGGAAAAAATAGATCAGTAAATTTTTTTAAATCATAACAAACTATTGATGGAGAATTCCCTGATCGGTTCGGTGTTATATAACAACAAAACAATATTAATATTTTCCTTCTCAGAATTATAAACAATAAACATAATCTGTGCGTTGAGCGAACAAACAATGTAACGAGCCGGAACTGTAGCCGGCGCTGATTAGGGGGCTCATTAACTAATTGTTCTGTTGCCCGCGAGTACCGATGGGGTTTGTTCAGCCCCTTGTGATCCATATTCGCGGAACAACAGGTGATTATTCGCATTAGTTTGTTTATTATCTTTTACTGTATTTACGGAACCGCTGACGTTAATGAGAGTATTGAATGACCGCAGCTGCTTACTTCGAAGAAATGTATTGAGGCGTCTCTTCATATTTGTTATATCTTTTTCTATTTCATCTTTTCCCTTAGTCAGTAAGGACTCGTTTGCGTCAATATTTTTTTTAATTCTAATAAATCTGTCATCCTTGTCCCTTCTTTAAGTAAAACATATTGGTATTGGAAAAAATAAGCAAAATTGTTTACAGTTTGATGTGTTCCTTCCTTCCATTCTTTATAGATCCTCACCTTTGCTACGCGAATGGTATATTTCTGACGTTCAATAGTGAACTTTTGTTCCTACATTGAATAAAAATATTTACTTTGACTTTGCCTTTCACCCAATCTTTCACTCTTCTTTCTTCTGTACTTTAATTTTATCATTCTATTTCCTTTTTTTATCCATCGCTCTCAAACAGTAAGATCAAAACTTCTTTGTTTTACGTTTTTGTCTAATATCTAATTACATTTCTATTCTATTCTAGTCTTATTTTATTTATATTTTCTTTTGTTAACGCTACTTACGTCTGTTTTAGATATTATTTTATTTATTTATTATTTTCTTACAGTAAATTTACAGCCTTAGACTACTTAGGTTTTTACTCATCAGGGAGACGATGCTACCCTCGCTAATCTTTATTCGTTCTTGCTACATGGTACATGTAACGTATATCTTCTGATGAAGATAGTGGCATCAGCTGACATACGTCCACTGCTGGAAATAGGCCTCTCCCAGTTGTAGGGGGATTTGGGTTCTTTTACCACGCTGGCCCAATGTAGGTTGATGGGGAGTCAGACCCTCGTTTGTTGATTAGCAGGCACGGCGAGCAGGTGAGGTTGGCTTGGGTCCCGTGAGTATGGGACCCCTTAAACCTCATCAAGTATCCCGTAACTTCTCGATTAATTTAGAAAATATTTTGGTATTACTTTTTCTCTATATAAAGACTTTTATACTAATGTTTACATGTTAATAGTAATAATATTGATACGACTTTTGTGCGATGAAATGCAGCCGGTGAACATTACTGTGTCGTAGTTTGAATGGTGCTGTATGGTAGTGAAATTACTGCGGTAACGAGACTTAAGTAATGTCTTAAGGGGACGAGCACATCTTAACCAGCACCGCGTTATTATTAGCAAGCGTATCACTCACCATCAAGTAAAAAGCTTTTTCGTCTGGTCGCCTCGTAGCATAAAAAAGCTTCAAACTCGAATACAGTAATGTTTTCCGGCTGCGATAGTAGCTGCGATTTGACAACAGAGACATACCACCAGGAATATAGTGGTGGTGAGAGTTGGACATTATTATGTTTTTTTTTCTCGCTTTATCTTTTTTTCTCACTCTCGTGGTGGGCTTCTTTTTTTTTTTTTTTTTTTTTTTGATTTGGGCTTTTTTTCCGGGGACTATTGTCGGGGACCTTGTTTGGTTATCAAATAATTGTTTGTTTTTTTTATTTTTATATAAAAATACAATA
>DWLS01001125.1:0-23617 GCA_018246255.1 Pachliopta kotzebuea | reverse complement strand
GAATTCATTTGTATCCGCTATGTTTAATGAAGAGAAAAGAGGTTTTTTTTTCGTTTCTCTTTTATTCCTCGAACTATAGTCGGAGATCTTGTTTGCTTATAATATACATAATAAATATATATTTACTTTTATAATTGTTATCAACTAAACGCAAAAGCCGATAAATGTGTACTGATACTTGCTAATTATTTTTATTTCTTTTAACAGCATCCTGTGTAATCTTTTCCAAAAAAGTTTAAACATTATTATTTCGCTTAGATTTTTTTTACTCATCTTCTTGTTTATTCTCATCTCTAAAAAAGAGGTTAAAGGAAAAAAGTTTCTATGTTTACATTAAATTTTCTAATTACAAAATGGGCAAGTAAAACAATAGCTGTTTAAAAAAAGGGCGCGAAAAAGTAAATTTCGATGTTCAAATAAAAACATTTAACCGCAAAGCGGCCGCGTCGTGAAACAATGAATTAATTTAAAAAAAAAAAAGGTTCGCGATGCGGCGCGCGCGCGAACTTTTAACAATAATAAAAAGAGCAAATAAGTGTAAGTTCAAAGTCGGGGAGCTCCATTGTGCTAATTACGCGGGCGCGGCAGACGGCGCGCTTTCACTCTCGCCGGCGCTCGTTTTAATTATTTTTTCAGCGTCTCGACGTCTGGCGGGAACTTGGGAAAAATCCAGCGACGGCACCAAACAGATATTCCCATATACAATTACTCATATTTAAACAAATTCATACACGATGAAAGAGGTTCATACGTTACATCATTAAGCAGTCACCACGCAACCTATACCTTCGATTCTCTATGATCTCCGACTGTCTGATCTTGAATTTATGTAACTCGTTTTATCAATACTAATTGTCAAAGACAACCGATAGCATCTTATGACACTACGTTACTTTAGCACTTTCTTCTGAGTATCGACCCATATCTGATTTAATCATGTAGAGATGCATGAAACATAATCCTATCTGTAGCTTGCTGCATTTTGCATTTTACATTCTTATCATTAGCATAAATATATATTGCAAGGTTTTTGAACCTTTTAAAATGCTATTTATGCCCATGTATAACTGGATGATAATTTTAAAATTGTGCGTAGTTTATGTTTACATAAAATTGCTACGAAATTGGTAATGCTCATTTAAAGTAAATAGATAATCAAATGAACAAGTTGGTTAGAAAATTTAGTTTTATTAATATTAAAATGTATGTTTAAAAATGTAGTAATATTTACCGGGTCTTATCCACAGTGATCTGTCGGTGACTGTTAGCGAAGTTCGCGCCCCGCTCAATCTTTGATACTTTCTTCGTGCATTTTTTTAGCTCTCCTTATTAATGAAAAGTAGGTTACTAACTTGCTTCGCTTTAAGAATGAAAGTTACGGCCACGTTGCCGTAGGTCGATGACTTCTCAGCTGTCTTCTGTTTTTGTTGACATCGCAACCGGAAGTACGAGCCTAGTTTACGTATCAATAAAAAAGATTTTCTTTCGAAACTTTATACGTCATCTCTAGTATACTTAAAAGCCCATGCGCTAAAAAAAACTGATTTACGACAATAATAAGTCTGTTTTGACAGCACGATATTTAATAAATTTAACTGTGCTTCTGGGGCAATAAATAAACACTTGCCTTTACACAGTGTTCCGCGTTTCGATTCCACCAACCATACTACAAAATATCAGGCCCTTTATTATGAAGTTTAGTTGATATAGTTTTCCGAACCTAAAGATTACTACCATCTTATTGTAAATCAACTGCCATAAAAGCATTACTGTGTTATCGTATGAGTGTCAGAGAAGGCGAACATGCTTTACGATTTGCAGCCTCATTACTACTAACACCAATTGAAATTAAGACTGTTAAAAAATGTATTTCACGTGTTAAGTAGCAGTATGAAAATAAATGGTACAACTAAAAAAATTACTTGGGTAATGAGACATATCCTCTACTACTACTACTAAAAATTTAAATACGGTTCTCAAACTACTGTGTGCGACATCATTAATTATGTATTAAGAATAATCCTTTTATGTGTCACAACGGATACTGCGGTTGTGAGAGGACACGGGATTACCTGGTATAAGGCCTATAAAAAAAACGCCAAACAAACACCGCACACAATGACCAACCCCACGTCGATTAATTGAAGTTTTTTAACAGATTAAAAATGCTTCCAGTAGCCATAATGTCTGTCTATATTTGTTATGTGTATGACAACATTACGTATATATACTTCATTACTTGCTACCATACCTACTTCAGAAAATATAATTTTCTGTAATCATCAGTTTTGTATATATAGCCCAGTTTCAAAATTTTGTCCCGTCTATTCCTTTGGTACATTTTTTCCGTTAACCCTCGAAGTGGTGGCCAAAGTGTATTTGTTCACAGGAAGTACTTTCATGCTCCTCAGCGCACGCCTCCGGCGACGTGTCGGTTAAATCTTCCTGAGAATGCGTGCATAATAATCATCTCGCGTAAGTCTCCAATACATCTGAGCTCGGATTACCCGCACCCTTAAAAAACGCTTCGGGTCACCCTTTCTCTACCTGGGGGTGACATTTTTTTTATTCACACTTCCGTCAATGCGCGTATGCAAAAAGGACTTTGTTATTTTCTTTGATAAAGTATCGGAAATAATAATTATATGCATAATGGAACGGATTAAGGGTTACGAGGTCTCTGTTCGTGACATTTTTTTTCTGTTCCTGTCACCTTGCTCAGTCAGATGTTTGGGAACATTTTTTTTAATTCGATCCCGTATCGATTTTGTAGAGATTTAATAACGTGCATTTATATTGCAAGCTGCAACAGTTACATTTGCATTCAGTAATTTTTTTTTACAAATACATTTGATATATGCGCATTTTGATAAACTAACGGTTAACCCTTGAACCCTGGAGGTGTAAATCTGGCGCGCCGAAAATTCTAACAATAAAATACTTGAGTGAACCCGTCGGTTCAAAATCGCGGTCCACAATGCAATCGGGCCTGGTATCTCGGCGTGCAGCCTCTTGACTCCAATCAAATAATTACTGCCCCACGGTCTACACCCTCGGCACTTGAAATATTCAAAATGGCCGATCTGTTCCGAATTTCATCTCAAAAAATCGTTGAACAATGTGATAAATTTCCAACTTAGACACTAAAACTACACCTCTGCATACAAAATATGTTATCATTAGTAATAAATTTAAAATTTCCTATAATAATACTAACGGCACAGCAACAACGGGAATATACGACAAAACATTACACCCTAGACACACCGCACATTCCGAATAACAATAGGATGCAGATTCTGAATATCTAAAGATAAATAATACATTTTGATTTATAATACGAGTGAAAAAAAAATACTCTTCATTTATCGAGACTGCATAAATAGACCCTATTATTGGGTATCGCGAGGTGCAAAATATGGGTGTAACATTTTTTTTCTACATCATCTGAATACGTGTCAGTGAACGGGTTGACTTACGAGGGATCCGGGGTTTTTTTTAACGCTACTATGACTGCGCATTCAAAATAGTTCACAAAATATTTTACGGCCGCATTGAACTATGATTTGATTTATTCCAGTGACATGCAGATGTAAGAGTCCTCGTTAGATTTATTTGACTTCTGTTTTTGCATTGATATCGCGTTACGGCCGATCGGTCTTGTCCATTGGCAGTTAGAATCGTTCATTCAATGTTTATCGCGTGTTGGGGCGTCATAAAAATTTGATTCGTTATAAATAATATTGACAGCCCGCATGCATTTTTAAATTATGAAAAAAAAACTGGCACGGATCCAATTGACAAACAGCCATAGACAAGAATTAAAATGTGTGCTAAAAACGGTACAGATCTAATGTAACAGACATAGACAAAAATTAGAAAAAAATGTATGCTAATAAAAAAGCTTAACAGCGCCAAATCTTTATATAAATCCGACGCTGATAAAGCCTCTAATCTACATAATAAAAAGAAGCGCCCGGAAACACAAATACAGTGATAATAGGACAATGGGCACCCGAGACCGCGGTGCGCGTCGGAAGGGTTGCCATTGTCTGAACTCACTACTCCAAATTAATGAGCGACTGCAAAAAAATGTGGCACAATCGCGAAATCGGATCTTTCCTTGAGCTTCTCAAACTATTACACGTGAAACAGTTACTAATTACATCTTAAAACCTCTGTTAATTTATTTTTTTATCTTTACATGATTTAAATAATTTAATTTTTAGTTATAGTTAGCTATAAGTGATGGAATTTTAATAAGAGGTACTATGGAACTGATATGCACCATACAGCAAAAATACCAAAAATAAAATTATTAAAAAAAAATTGACATTTTATCATTAAAAAGGATATTTTCAAATGTTTAAAAAAGTAAGGAATTTACAAAAATTTAATACGTTCATATTTGTTTGGAAAAAACATTTTACAATAATTATTATATTATAACCAGGACATTACAAAAATAGGTTTAATAAATTTTCGAATTAAACATAGTTAAGAATTTATATTTATTTTCATACTACTGTATTAAATATTATACTTAAGTAACATATGTAACATTTTTTTGTTTATTAATATAATAAATATTTATTTATTATTATATAATACCATACGTTTTATTGCAATGCATTGGTTTTTTTGTGGAAGGTTTTCGGTTATATTTGTTTTACATTTCTTTATACTATACCTTTCTAAATCTCTCTTCTAATTTCGTATGTATGTTTGTATATTAAATATTGATTTCGTATTGAAACGTCTTAGTAATTCATTTTTACACTACTTTCGTTTTGCGTAATTTTTTTTATGTTACGTTATACTATTGTTGTCTAATTTTCAATATATGTTTTCTGTTGTTGAAGTTTGACAATCACTGTTAAATCTTCGCTACCTACTGATCTAATTTCCATGCGCTTACGCCGAGGTAACGAAGGGGTTAGAGTTTTTATTCACAGTTTCAATGCGAGCTGTTGCAACTATTGACTTCGCGTGTAGTTCGTGGATTAGTGTGTTTCAGATGTTTGATTTGAATAGTCGCTTATTTCGGTAAACGTATACGTACGTATACCAACGTATAAAATTTAGTGAAAAGTGAAACGATTTCAGTGATAACACTACTGATAACAGCGTGGCTATTGAGGACTATCTTTGGATTGCTATTGTGCACTTTGTGTTATATCTGTGAAGAATGTGAAGTACATCACTGATATATTTTTATATGTACTGCTTTTGACTGGACTGAAGAAGGTCCAAAGTTTAACCTGATAACCAATCAACGCATATTCATGAATTAGAATTTTCCAGGATTTTTATGTAATCAATGTTCATGAAAAAAACACCGGAATAGTACTGTTTAATAATGGTTTATAAATGTTTCAATGTTGTGTGTTAAATCAGGTGCAACTCTTTAGGTATTTCGGCTTTCCATAAGCCGCAGTGAACAGTCACCTTCACGCTAGCCGTTTCCTTCTCTGCCCTCATCCCTTAATAAAAAATAATCTATGCTATTTATTAATGTACGTAAACCCGAAAAATGTCCATTTGCGTTTTTTCATAATAGGTTATAATTATTAGAAACAAAATTTACTTTAACTTCACACAAATTCAATTTAAATTGGCATTGATTAGAAATTTCAAAAGTTAACTAAAATTTCGCTTTGTATATAAAGCAATGATTAAAATATCCACAATGGGTTTTTTAAATAAATACCGCGTAAACAATCATAAGTATTAAACAATAACCTATTATTTTGTTTTCACAAACATACTTCGGTATTACTTATTTTTATCTGATATAACCACGTCATATTTAAAATTCATACCCTTAGAAAACATGTATCGGAAATTAATAAGTCTCGTTCAATATCGCAGAACCCGCATTGCCCCCGTCGGTATACGAGTTGTGTATTTACGTAAGGCGAACCGTATCTCAAGGCTTAGGACGCCATTTCGCTTCTGTACTTCCTGTTAACATAAATCCCACCCCCATTTTCTTACGTTCGTGTTTCAATAAAAAAAAACTATGATAAATATTCTGCTAAAGAGTTCAGAAGTAAGATAATTGTTAAGATAAGAAGAAAAGCAAATAGGTCATTTCGATTCGTTAGCAGCTACAATTATGAATAAAATTAGTTTAAATATTATCAAAGTGATTATAATTTAGATATTTAAATAAAATAGAATTAAGAAATATTAAATATGAACACGTTTTTATTAAAATGCGCTAAAACTAAATTTTCTCTAAACTCTTCGCCGCACGTAAACGGATAAGCTAAGCAAATGCATCTCAAGATGACGCCCCGAAATATCCAATAACCATAGTTTTACGGGGGTACGCCATGAAAAATCGATCAAACCACCTCAACTCCCCTCTTCGACCCTCTTGACGGATTACGGCACCGTGATGGAGTAAAAAGAAAACATTAGACTCGCCAGACCTCGAGGGAGGACATCAAAGTTTTCCTTTTTTATTTTTCCGCAGGGGCCGAGAGGTAGTGATCTCGAAATGGTATCCCGCAGAAAACAGTACAATGAAATAAGAATAAACATCTCAATAAGTAACTTAAGTTAAATTTAGTACAACATTATGTAATGAGACAATTTTTCTGAGCGTAACTAAATTTTGTTTAGCCTTAATAAACATCCAAAACTACTACAGAACTATTTATCATATACTATTGTATATTAAACTAACAGAATAATTTATCTCTTTCTGTTTAAAATATCAACTAATATCTATTCGTATAAATATAATAAGATAAACTAGTTTAAAACGCTTTTTGCTATATAAACAAAATACTGATAGAAATAAATATTACACAAAGTTTTATATCATTAAAGATTATTCATGGCGCAAAGCAATTTACTTAAACGATGTTACTTAACATAAATCCGAGGCAGCATTCCGATGTCCAACTCACTTTACATACAAATGTTTGCAACAGTATATAACCCGAAAGTGGGGGAGTCGCCCCAGAAGATACAGAGTGATTTACCGGGGGCCTTCAAGACCCTTATCGGGGGCCGTTATGACCATGTGAGGGTGAAGTTATAGTAGAGGGTTTGGGGGCGACGGAGGCTACCTCGGGGGGTAATGGAGGTGACGCGTTTGAAGATTTCTCTCGAGCACTTCGAAGGGACATAATATGTTATTATTTTAGAGTGGATACGGGGCTGCTTTTTATATTTGATATTTCGCCTGGAAAGTGTTTTATTTATAAAAAAAACTTTTATTTATAGACATACATAAAACATATTAAGAAGTATCAAATAATCAATTATATATCACAATAGATTCTCGTTTCCGATGTTTCATTTAAGTTTGTATACAAATTCTATATATTGTCATTTTGAATTTGTGCCATTTATTAATCAAAATCTCTTTGAAGATATTTGTAGGTAATAATGTAATAACAAATCTCGAAATATTTCAATATCGTCAAGGCATGCCCGACATGTTTTGCAAACCATTGGTCCCTGCAATAAAATTATATACGCCTACCAAATAAAGCGTCGCGTCCCCTCGCCGTCGGGCTCTGCATGCAAAATTTAATTTTACAATCCGAACCGTTCCAATATAGGTAATATTCTGTATTTATGTCTCCTGCTTGAATTTAAATGCTGTCCCTCCAGCTACAAATCAGTTTCTCTCTTTATGTGTCCGTATTTCATTTTTAAATAACAATAAAAAAATGTTTTGTATGCGAAACAGTTTAAAGGCTATTCTATAACAATAGGTAATCCTAGGATACACTAGTATTTATCTTAAATAATACACTTGTGAACTAATTATGTTTATTCAGCTTCACAATTCTGTAATCGCTTTGAGACATAAAATCAATTTTTTTCATATTATTTCAGTTTTACTACTTATAACTAACTCACTTTGAACTAAAACACATTTATTTCAAATCAAAAATAGGGCATCTGGATAGTGTTTGGTAAAAAATACTTCTTTATCTTTATCAGCCGAGAGACGTCGACTGCTGGACATGGGCCTCCCCAATATTGGGGGGGATTTGGGCCATCTCCCACCAAGCTGGCTCAATGCGGATTACTGGAGAGCTAGATCCTTGTTAGTTAATTTTAATCATGTTGCCTTTTACAACCTATAGAGAAAAACCTTCTTCTAGTAAAATAGAATTAAAAGAAAATTATCTAGGTAATCACATACATATACTATCGATAATCGTTATGGAATAATAACTGAATATATCATTGAGTAAACTATTAAAAGATCATTGGTCTCTTCTTTAAAAGTAATGAAATGATTCAATTAACATTTCATACTAAATAGACAGCCGCGACCGCTTTGTAGTCTTTAAAAACAATAACTCAATAAACATCGATTCCAACGCAAACTCTTACTGAATTACAGTAAATCAAGTACGCATCAGACAATAATTAACACAATTACGATCGCGGGGAAGAAAACACCGCGTTAAAGTCGTGTTAAAAGCCAATGTAATACAATTTTCCCGTCTTTTTCTCCCCCGTCTAATTACGCGCCATTTTATTAACAAAGTACGTCGTTACAATTAGGGCGGCTACAGATAATATACTTTAAATAATTTTATAACGCTTTCTTTCTTTATAAACTGTTATAACAAGCAAATCATACCACAATTTAAATTTGTACTCAAAAGTGTTTGATTTGTTAACTTACATACATAAATACATTAAGAAAACAATGAGTTTATTAAAGATTTTTTTATTGGAACTATGTTTGACATTTTGAAAAATCAAAACATGTTGGAAAGTAAATTTTTAAATCAATTACACCAGAGACAAGAAATATTTAGTTTCAATAATTAAACTATTTTAAATTACATTATAATCAATCATTATGTACCATATTGTATGTATGCAATGTTTAACATGTGTATAATCTGTTGATTTGTAAAATATCAAATAATATTGTATATGTAAATACATTGTATAAAACTTGTAAATTATTCGATAATTTATTGTCCATAAATTATGGTCGTGGTGGTCGAGGCCCACCGTTAATGTGTAATAGTGAAATGGTCGCGTGGAATACGGGTCAACCATTTAACGGAGATATATTTGAATAAGTAATGATATACGGTTTGTTTATTGGCTGGCCCTGTCCTCTTTTTAAATAACATTATGCGGAGTTGACCGAGGCGAGTACGGGTCGGCGGTGGTCATACGCAGGGTCCCGACGGCCGGCTGACCCCTCGCTACATAATGTACAAAAATGTAATATTTTCGCAGCTTGGTTCCTGAACCGGTCCCCGCGGTGTAGGGTTTCAAGTTATTTGAAATTTTACGTTTAATTTGTGATTTACAACACGCGTGTGATGTTAAAAGGTCAGCGCGTAGTTCAGGGTTAATTCTTCGAAGAAATTGATTCACAAGAAACTAGATCCTCCAGTTTTTTTAAGTTTCTTAATTATTTCAACAAGGTTTTAAGTATAGGTTATAACAGCTATTTTATTTGTGACGGTTTTTCTGTTCTAATTTTTAATATTATTATAGTTGTTAATAATATTAATTTACTGATCTACCATTTTTCATATATATATAAAAGAATTCCATAGAAATGATATATAATTGATACTTTAAGAGAAAGGTATATTTGAAACTCTGAATATGTCTTAAAATCTTATCAAAGTACGTACAAATTAATAACAATATCCTAGTTTTTTCTGTTGGAAACAACAACGATGTTTTAACGACATTTTACAAAGCCGTGGGATATTAAACATTACAAAATATTATTTAACTGTCCGCCTAAAATGCTACTCGACATATAATGAAATAATAGTACTAACTCCTAAAGATTTCAGTAATCGCCATATGAATTTAAGAAACTTTGAAATTGATAGGTTTTGTGAAATAAAACATTATTTAATTTTTCAACGCACACCCACAACCTCAAACTCTACAAAAGTAATATCTCACAGGAAAATAAAACCGCTTTTCTCCCCTCGCTTTTTACATAACTAGTGTAAAAATAAACACAGAAGCGCGGAGAGGGAAAGTTTCCTCGTTTTTCGACTCGGAGGGTCGTATGGGATCGTAACTCAAATTTCCGAAGCTTTAATAACTTTTGAATCAAATTTTGGACCTTTAAATTGTAAACATAACATACACGTTATGCTAACCCGCAAATATAATTATTTTCATTACTCTCATATGCTATTAAAAATTAATCGATTAAATCAGAAATTACATAATTAAAGTTGTACTACACATGATGTACGCACATGAAATTTCATTCTCTTTCTGAAAAATCATCTTGAGTATGTTTCCATTAACATCCTTAAAAATAATCTATGAATTATTCTCTCGACATTTTTAAAGTATCACTTAAATTACTACGCCTTAAATCGAATGAGTTACCATCATAAATGTTTACTCCACAAATATTTCCACTTAGATTTAGTTTACTTCCGTTTTTACTTAGACTGTAACTTAGGTGTAATTTTTAATATATACCAAAACATGTAATTTTGTAACATACATAAATAATAAGATTTTGATTGAAGAATTTAATAGAAAAAGTTTATGTTATTATAAATATTTCAGCCATAGAAAGAATATCATCCTTTTCTAATTTCAACAAAAAAAATAAGTTTCTTATGTATGTCATTTCTGTGTGTTGTATTACATAGTTTTAAGTTTAATGCTACTTATAAATAAGCAGAAAGTATAAAATATTTTTTTTAACCGAATTATTATGCTTTCTATACAAACGATAAGCTACATTACTCATGAGAAATTGAAAACAAAATAAAAAGTATAGAATACAAATTACTTACTTAGAGATATAGTATATAGTAAAAGAAAATTAAATAAAACATTTTATAAGGGCAAAACACTAAATAACATCTCTGGTATATTATTAAAAAATAATTACAATGATTGTTAGACCAAACTTAAGTAATCTTTTATATTTCTAAATAAGTATACGTGTAATGATTTACAAGGCATACAAATTATACTTATATATGTTTATTTATAAATGATGTTCAGCGTTGTATGAGTATTTTGCTCTCCCAAGGCTTTCACACAGGCAATTAGTGCTTTCTTCAAGTTCAGTGCTTAGTACTCCCGACGTTTGCCGTTTTGTATGCACGAGGAAATCCAGGTTTAATTGGTGCACACGCAAGACTGACGTTTTACTGTAATGAAGGATATCTATAAAGCATGTTTTCACATATTTCTATTATAAATCGGATTTATAACGAAGAATAATTTCTACACATAAAAAATATAAGTTCATCACATATTTAAAATCTTACTGTTATAGTGCTTAAGTTATTTATTTTGATCTTAAACAAATTTTTACTTAAACATGTAGAAGAAATTTTTCTACAAATTTATTAGTTAATTACAAGAAAAAAAAACTAGACATAACTAATAAGTACATTTTTTATGATTATACAAAGTATTATTGATGGAGTGTATGATAGTAAAACGCAATTCATAATAATATTTAATATTATTTATATTTGAAATTATGATTAATATAAAAGATTAATAATCTTTGTAAAATTATTGACAAATATAACAAAGTTAAATATTACCTCAAAATCCTTCGGTCTGTTTAAAAGATATAAGAAAAATGTAAATCTATAGTTATGTATAAATTTTAGTAATTATTATCTGGTATATATAACGTGTAAACATTTATATGAATTAAATAAAAAGCTGCAAATTTTTGAGGTCCAGTTCCAGTCAAACAAAAATCCGGTTTAATTAGATTGTATATAAAGGCCTGCATGCTTCTCTAAAATCACTAAATTTCATATAAATAAATAATTTCCTTCTATTTTCATTAGCCTTAAAAAGTCAAAATGTATATTTTTCTGTACGTAATTGAACAGAAAACTTTTATTACTTATATCTAAATATGAAATCTTTTACAAAGGAGCCGTGCGAACATTGCGTAGATACATAATATTCGGACCCCAACGCACACTCCCGTGTAACACATAACTGTATACGCACACACACACACGGCCGCCCACATACGCTCCGTATGTGCCCACGTGTGCGCGGGAGGGACACGTGTGCGAGCGAGACGGGCAACACAATCGAGCTGTGTGAGCGGGACGGCCGTTGCAGGACGAGCGATACAACAAATCAATACGAGCGGTGGTGACCGGTAGCCTGTGTCACTACCCTCCTCCCCCTAAATTCGCCCCCCTCGGCCCACAGACCGCACGCCTCCTACCTACATTGTCAACCGCCATAGAGTAAAACAGGTTGCCGAAATTTGCACTGATGGAGATCATTATGTATACAAAATTTTGTTTTATATAATACTTTCTTATTTGTAATAGCCTCCGCTGCACAGCGATTAAGCGCTCGTAACAGGATCCTGGTCTTATTCTGCTGCCGAATAAAGTAGAAATTCATTAATAATTAGATTTTAACATATGTATATTTTTCGCTTTATCAGTATATCTGTATTTCGCCTGTCAATGGTTAAGCATATTTTATCATTTACGGCCTTAATACCATGTAAAAGAAAAGTAGATTCAAAAATAATTGTTCACTATATTATAATTAAAAAACAGAATTAAAAAATTATCCTTAAAATAAATGAAATTGTTTTTTGGTCTAATTTATATAAGTACATAAGTTCTAGAAACCTCTTTGAAAAAGCGCTTCATCAAAAGTAAATTTAATATTAATTATTGATATAATAAATACTTTTTGATTACAAACCTTTTTACAGCGAGTTTTCTGTAAATTTTTACTCTGTGATAAAAATCCGCTTGACCGCGCGTATGGAAAGCGCAGCTCAACTTCGCCCGAATAAACTTGATACTTTCGGAACTTTTAAAAAAGAAACACTTACATAAGGAAGTTCAAAGTGGAGTAAATTTTATTGTTTCATGGTTACAAAGTTTATTAATTTAATCTATATTTTGAATTCGTGAAGGTCTTAGCTGCAAAACAGGTTTGGCTTTTAAGTAATATTATTTTAATCTGTCATTTGGAGTATATTCTTTAAAACCACATACCTATGAACTTTCTAATACATAAAAGTCCATTTATAATTTTCCTTGATAATATCAATCCCTTCTTATATTTTTCGAAGAATTTCTTCATTCATTGGTTAGCAGCGACTTAATACTATTACCGTAATTTCCTAGCTCCAGCTTCCTAGTAAATTTTGTACAGGAAGTTTATCGTTCGTTTATTAGTGAATTCATAGTACAAATAGTTAAGTAATATTTATTTAAGAGATATGAAATAAGTATCTTGATTTTGTTTTGAACAAAATAATTCATGTATGTTCGAAAAACTTATATTCTCTGATGATGATAGCGCTGATCCGTCCTTTACGACGTATACAGCTCATCTGATGCTGGACATGTGGACCATGGGGCTTAAGACCTATTAACTTTTAGTTTAAAACATATATTCACTACAAAATAAGCTTTCTTTTGTCCAAGCAAAGAGAGACCTGAAATTTCAGGGTGTGTTTCAAAGGTCCACTAAATAACAGTAGAGTAATTCACTACCCTCCGTAAGGAGGGCTCATACAGAGGGACGATAAACTGTTAAACCGCGGGAGGCAGACACCCCCCGCCCTGATAAACAGGGTCGTAATTTATGACACCTAGAACCCTTCCCCGGATGGACCCGGCTTTTTGGAATTTGGAATATTTTTATTAGATCGGTTATGTACTATAAATATAGAATAATGTATATAAAGATTGTAATTGGTTTTGGTAGATTAAAATGCTTTTTAACTATTAGGTGAAGGATTGATTTATACCCAGATAGACTACTGTAGCAATGTGCTATAGTTTTCAAAAATATGAGATATTGCAAATCTTATTAAACAATATGCTCTTTCAAATCAAATAGTTGAAGGAGCATATTGTTTAATATGAATTTTGAGTTATTGTTAATACAATTGAATTCAGTTTAAAGGATTGAATATTTTTAATTCGGTGAGATCAGCAAGATTTTAAGGGTATTAATTAATTTGATTAATAATTGTTCTGTTTTTTATATTCGCATTGAATAACAACCAGAAATAAGTTCTTAGATCACACAGAGGTGCTGACCAACACAAGTAAATATTTCACACAAATATATAAAGGCTCCTATTTTACCCTTATGGCCGGCACAGTCCGCAGCCATCTTGGAATTTTCCCCTTCCCCTCTTCCCGCCCACGCTCAATCTTACCCCAAACATGCCCCCTCGATCTAAGGGGCCTTTGAAAGGCCGAAACCTACTAATACTAATGCCCTCTATGTATGCGTGTGTTACGTGTAACACAGCCCATGTCGGAAATTCTTCGCGCTCCATCTCATTTCTTATCATCAAATTGAATAAAGTATGCAAATTTTATAATAATTTAACCTCATATCATTCGTTTTAACTGTTTTATTAAAAATGTACTATCTAATAAAATTATGAAATATATTAGTTATATAAATATTTTTTTGGTTAATATATTTTATTACTACTGTAATCTATTAGTAACAACAAAACGAAACTAGACGCATTGATCATAGTTGTACTTGTTAAATATATTAAAAATGTTTAATGTATTAGTTATCTTAACAATGTATTGTCAATCATTTGTAGGTTCTTGCTGTGATTTCTTCTTAAATTGTTAGTTACAAAAATAGTTTAACAAAAAATATTAATCGTAATAAAACATATTTCTATATAGTTTACTTCTGGATAGAAAGTACTAAAAGAGTTCATCTTTAAACGAATAAAGTATTTTAAGATATATGTATCTCTAAAATGAAAAAGAACGATCCGTTTTGTTTATATAAATATTATAAGAGGATGGTTTCTTTATAATATAGTATTTGTATCGGTTAAATATTTATAATAACACTGTTATGACAGTTTTACGACAGTGGTTTACAGCGGTGCTTTATGACACGTTACAAACATAAAAGTTGAGATTTTGCCGTTGAAAGATACTGTTATGAATAACTTAATATTTAGAACTATGATATACTCTGTCCTATGTTGTATGTTGTCCTTTGTATCTTTATTCGATTATATTCTCTGTTATATGAAGCAATGTATTCTTACTAACTAGTCTTAATACAATTAAATATTACAAATAAAACACAACAAGAATTTTTAGTTATACTAAATTTTCTTTCTAAAAATAAAGTAAATTTCCACAAAAATAATAACGTATTAATGAACAATAATTATCGGATTATAAATTCAAATATTTCAGTAATGTTTGTATAGAAACAAATTAATCGTCATCATCAGCAGATAGATACCCGCATCTAGAATAAAATTAATGAAATGAAACTTATACTCATCATTATGCTATCCATTACAAAACATAAATATAACGACAAATAGTAGAATAGCTTAGTAAGATCCAATCAGTCACCTCAAAGAGCATTTCAAAGATAATTGGCATCGAGAAAACTCGCCCCCGCCGACGCCGCAACGCATTACCGATATAAAAAATTCACCTCAATTTCCAGAGGAGTTTCCCACCTATACCGGTGACTAAACACAAAGCCTTAAGGTGCACACACACAGACGCGCCAGTAAAATCACTCGCCACTCCAATACATCATTCATTCGTCCGCCGAGAACGTTTCGACACCAATCTTCCATTTGGCAAGAAAATCGATACACGTCGTGGCCATATAAGCATTCCGGGGGTGGCAGACGGGGTGTCTTAAGGGGAGTTAAGGTTTAGTCCCGAATATTGAATTTCCCTTGGGACAAACCCGTTTCGCTTTGTCCCTTCGGTCGGGGTCGTGTGGGCCTCGATGCCCGGGCTTTCTGCCTGCCTACACTTACACATATAAATATGTATATATAGATATATACGGGTACGGCTCGTGCGTAAGTGTTGGATAATAACATTGCGCGGCTACCAGCCATACATGACTCCGGGAGCGTTTGACGGGCCCCGGGGCTCGTGTCTCTATGTGCACTACGTACGAGTTATATGTAGATATACCACGGCACGCACACGGCACGTGAAACGCGGTGTACTTCAAAGTAACTAAATTAGGTCCCTTATAGTTAAATATCACGAGGACGTGTTTTAATTTAGACCATACGCGACATGTTTTTAAATAAAAAATTTGCTTTATACATTATACGTTTCAGATTCAAATATAATGTTTAATATACTGATTGACGTTAATAGTTTATATGAAAAGTAAGTTATTATTTACATACAATCTATAACAATTTTCATTTTGAAACTTAAGGTATTATTGTAGGTGAAAAAAAAATCCGAAACGAAATAGTATGTTATACGTTATCTTCTTTCAGGTCTTGCAAAATAATCAAAAAGAGACGCCTGCAAGAGTATTTTTTGTTTCTGTATATTGACTCATTAACGAATATAACAATAAAATATCAATGTTCAAATACACAATAACGATTTTGTTTTACTTTTGTTTGTTTAACACAATATAACAGACTCTAAACAATACAGACTAAATTCTGCATAATGTGTCTGGGGTGTACATGAATGGAAACTTACAATAATTATTTTTTTTTACTTATTTCAGGATGCCTACGAACATTTTTTTAAGGTTCTGGTAAGTATGAAGGATCATAAATATTCAAGGTGGTGTGTAAGAAATTAGATGTTCGACTTTTTTTTAAAAAAGTAATCTGGAATGGAAAGTTAATCCTTAATGCTTTAGGAACTGTGCGCGTTGTGCTGAGAGGAGGCTTCTTTACGAGGCCGCCCTCCCGTTTTCAATCAGGCACCACCTTTGTGCAGCAGCACTATTGCTCAAGGTGACACACATATGGGACACTATCTGTTCCCAGCTTTAATCCCACACGCTTGTATAGAAATTACTACGATCGCGATATATACTTTGCTAAACTCGGATGATCCTACTGTTTACTTCATCGCTTTGTAAATTGCATAAGAATTCGGTTTGTATATATTTAGTTTAACAATTGCTTTCATACAAAATCTCTAGCAAAAATAAATAGCCAATAAGTTCGATAATTACAATGTGTATTGAGTATACAATCTCAGCCTAAACATAAGCGGGAAAAGTAAAATATGAGTAGCTAAAGTAATATAAAAATTTAATGAAATTATCTTAAGTAGATAGAAGTTAAGGCAATAGACCCTGGTTTATAGCGTCAGAGAAAGAGTATTAAAGAAATGCTTATAATAATTATTTATACTATTACCGAAGTAATTGTCTTGCTTTGTAGAGTAACGAATTAGTTCAGTTCCATGGTTACCCAAATTCCGTTTAGAGTTGCAGACTGGCTTACTACCACTGTCATGTTATCAAATTACCGTAACAGTAGTAGTATAATTGGATCATTACATAAATTAAAACTAGAGTATTGTAAGCGACCTATGTCCAGCAGTGGACGTCAATCGGTTGAAATGATGATGATGATGAGCATTGTAAGCGAACTTTTTTTCATGTATATTTTTCTACGGCCACAAGTCGCAACATTGTGGTCATGAATATTATAGACAAAGCTACATCAGGCCGGATACTCTGCTGAAGCCGCCATCTATGATATCTTAATTTCTAATGATACACAGATAATATCAATTATTCTTTATTTACATGTATGTACATATCACTCTATACATTTTTAATTAATTCCAATTAGCTGGCTGGATTCGGATCTGTGGGTCTTGGTTCCGGTAAAGACCTTATAATCGTCAATAGAATTAAGCTATCATCATTCGTTAAAAAATATACACTTCTAATAATTGTAATAATCATATTTCTATGCGCTAAGTTATAGTACATAATATATAAATTATTCGTATAATATCTAAAATACTTAGATAATAACACGATACTGCACACTTATGTTCCACGCTCAACCTTTTGGAAGAGAATGTCTTTTGGCATTAAATCTGCTTTTTGTACCTTTTCTTGGCGTAATAAAGTTTTAAATAAACAAGTAAATATTGCAGATTTTAGACCATGAGAATTTTGATAAGTTCCAAACATCAAAATTGTTATAAAAATGTTTTAAAAGCCTCCGACACAATCACGTTTTCTAGCTCGTGTATGATTGAAATCAATCTATTACCCGGTCTATTATAAAACACAATCTATTGAAAATATTTCTCAGTAAGACGTCACCGCATCTTCCCTGTCGCCTCTGGAGGACTTGTTAGAAGCATCGGTCGAGAATCACGTTCGCTTTGAAAAACCTCCTTTGATGCCTCTCCTTGTTACAACCGACTCCCAACTAGCGCTCTACACGTGTATTAAATCTTTAACTCTTTGTCAGGGCACACCAATCAAATATAAACTCTAACATGTACATTTAAGTTTCACTATCGAACGGCGGTATGTTTAATAGAATAAAATAATTTCAAGTAGGCTCGCGTGCTTGGGATTTTGTAAGTGTTTTCTCTTTGCACAAAAAGTGAAATGTGGTTTTACCGGTTATAACTTTATACTTTCTTTTCCATTTCCACTTGGAATACTTCCGTGATTTTACGCTTATAAAGGCTGAAAAAAAATCACTGAAAGTTAAGAGTTGTATTAATTGGTTACGATATTCATTTTAGAAAGTACAGACGACTTTTTAGTTAAAACTTTAACGTTATATTTTCATGTATATTTTTTATAACTTTTATTAGTATTAGCAAAACTTTCATACAAGGTTAGATTTTACATAGATCTGTTCATATTATTATAAGAAAAAAGGTCACGATCCTTTGATTTATTGCGTGGTATAAAGCAAGAGTATATGTTTTTCTCTCAAGTGTACACAATTTCATATTATTATAATGTATCGTCATAAATTGCCTTCTCGCAACATTACAACAATGTGTATTGTACATATGTATTCGACTTACAAAAACTCATATTTACAACATATTATGTTGTCATTTGTGAAGCAAAAAATTCTCATAGCGGGCACACTTTTGATATTTGAACCATAATGTATAATGCCTCCCTCTGATTAACATTTGACGAACTGAATATTCCACTCCGATAGACTTTTTGAAGCCATGGCGTACTCGGATACGGTGAAAAAAAGAGAGGACAAATTGCCGCTACCTTTGTGCCTGCCTATTAACCATTTTTTATTAGAATTGTTTGCTTTTTGACCACATAGTAGCGAAAACTCATTTAGTCAATTATTCTGCTTTTGTAATATCAACTGATATCTGAATATTCTCTCTACTGAGAATCAGGGTCACCTCTTACAAGGAGAGAGAGGGCCGTTTATCCTTGACTGTTGTTCTTAGAATACGTCACTATCCTTAAAATATTTTATTTAACCGGAAGCTCTTACTCCAGATGAAGTACTACTTCGTATATACCAACTTAGCTCAAAATTTCTATGCAAGTATAACAGATTAATTTTAAATAAACTTCTATGAAATATTCCTGGGAGTTGTTATTATTATAACTGTACTAAAACATGATGTATGTGATTATACACTTCGTACCTATAAATCAATCGCTCCTGTTCAAAATATTTATTGAAGAAAACTACGGTCTAGTACTAAGTCTAAGTACTACCGCAGTGCCTATTCCTACCATCAAACAGTACTGTACAAACATTACTGTGTTTCGGTTTGATTTTCTTTTACACAGAAAGGCGAGGAGATAAGAAAGGACTTACCTGATGGTAAGTGACTTGCCCATAACAACGTGGCACTACTTAAAATGGTATACACAACACCACATTGCGCTCGTCGCCACGAGACATAAAATCTTACAACCCTTTAAGCCGGACACAGAAATATTTTCCAGTACTATTTGTCGGCTGCGAGAGGAACTGCGGTGGTATCTACCTAGACGGTCTCTGGTAACAAAGACCTGCCATATTTATCTAGTGAAGTTACTAGGGTAACGAGACATCTTGCCGAAAGGGACTAGCGTAATGTGGTGTAGAGTTTACGATCATGACTACGACCACATTTTTTTCAGCAAATTATACCATCAAGTGAATTCATCTCTTCGCGTGGAATAAAAAAAATCGTGCTGAAATTTTTAAAGGAAAGATGGAAGTGAATTGTATTCACTCATATTTTGTATGATGACTGTTTGTTTACTGTCTCTATATATACAGACAGAGTAAACAAAGCAAAAATTCGAAATTCGTGAACAATGGCGGTGCAATGGTTTAATTCGGCCATTGTTTTTGGTCACAATCGGCCGTAAAACAATGAGTTTCAGTCACATGCAGAGTTATAGACTAAACTCCGTTAGCCTTTGTCAACCCTTTCTATTAACGTACGGTCCCTCATTGTTTCCCGAGGGCGCAAATTAATCTCAGTATAATTTCTTTGATCGTGATGTTTGGAATAATGGACTCCATCTGACAGGTACCAAATGATGGATATGCAAATGGCAGGAAATGTATTGTTACTGGGCACTAGCTGTTGTAGTTAGTAAAAAGCCTGTGGGAATTCTCGTTAATCCAACTTCTTTTATGAATGATGAACAAAATGGAGTCCATTAATTTCAAATATTCCAGCAAAGAAATTGTTATTTTTTTGTGTTTTCTGTTGTTATATTAATTAAGAAAATTATTCGTTTACTTATAAGACGTTAGAGCCTCCCTGTTCGTCAATTTTGTACGATATTACCAGGGGCAATGTAATATCCGTTTCGTATCGTCGGGCCTGTCAATTTATTTATACTTTAACATGTGGAGATTTATGGGGTGGTAGGCAGAAGGGATACCGTGCGATGAACGCTATATTTCACGTAAAAAATATACTTTTCTATAACGTTATTGATATCTACTCTGTTTGTACAAAATCTAATTCAAAAGATCATGAAAGTAAAACTAAGGGAACTATTGAAAACAGTTTTTGGATCAAACTCCCCGGTTGTGAGACTGCAAATTATTTAATGAATACAGCGATTCTAGATATTCATCACAATTCACACAGCAAGCTCCGACAAATATTAATTAATAGTTTTTTAATAATTGATGTTAGTATTTCTTAAGTCATGTCTCATACAGCGCTTATTTAAATTGACAACTACGTTTCCCTTTTTTTTTGTGTATACACACACATTTTGCTAGTTAATAATATAAATTGTGTACGGATGTTGTATTTACCGGTAATTGCTTTGTTACATTATGATTTTTTCTATATCTTGTAAGTTTTTCTTGTTATAGTATTAATGTAAACAGGCGTTGGAAAATCAAATAAATAAAAAAAAAATTCAAACGCTACATCACTTTAACATTACCTCGGGTATATCTAGTGAGTGTTTAATCATTATTGTATTACCGATTGAAAGATCCTGTAGTTAGTGAAATCGTCAAAGTAACATAATTTCTCATTTCGTTTTAAAAAATATTACTACATCTTATAGACCTCACTCGTATTTAGTCTTTGAAAGATAAACTTTTCTTAGTAATGTCTCTTTAATCACTTGTTAATAATTAATAACCTTGCCGTTTGTCGAGTAGGATTTAACTTCTCGAAATAATTTCCACTATTTAGATCTATGTAAATATCTCAACTAACACCTTATTAATAAAAAAAATTCTCTGTGCTATATTTATACTTGTTAATTTAACGTCCCACTACGATATTCCGTTCTCATTCACAACAGTAATAAAATATAAGCCGCTGAAACACATAGCGGGAACACTAATAAACGTCTTGGGACTTGTTACTCGACGTATAAATTAACTTACAAACATGAACACGGTGCTCAATCTTTTTGCTTTTGATTACAAAGTATCATGAATAATTGTTTTTGTTAGAGCATATATTATCATGTTATTTTGAACTTTAAATTACATAATATTACAGCAAATTATTACTTAGTTTGTCTTATTATGCCATCTAAAAAATATTAGTATGCGAAGTAAAAGGTATAATACAGCATTATTATTTATTTGGAAGACTGTTAAATCTTTATAGGACCTAAGTCTGAAAAATTAAATAAGTTATGATACTTTTTATATAACCAAGCAATGTATGGAGCAGAACGTACAAGTAGCTCTATCGATATTGTTTACATAGCACCACATTGCGCTCCTTGCCTTGACAAATATGAATCTACATACAACATATTGAATTTGATTACGCTGGTAGTTGGCTACAATTCCTATTATATATTACATAGAACTGTTTGACGGCAAATAGACACTCCAATATAACTAGTTAGGTCTCCGAGGACAGAGACCTTGCACTAGGATACTAATGATACACCGGTCTCAAAGGACCTGTAACTACTTTATATTAACTGGATTAACAACGTTTGTGTGCTAATCGATCATGTAACATTCAATTGCCTGTATCTTTACCAGCATTATTGCTAGTATATGCTTACCAGCGACTCTAAAACATATTTAGTGTCAGTAGCTAAAATTAAATTTACCAATTATACCAAAAATAATTATATTAATTTTAGATAGAAATATAAGAAAAAACACAATACACTTTTTAAAAGCATCAAACGTTCATAATTGGTTCCAACGATTTTCATATATTATAAATATTGCTTAAAATATTGATTATAAGTTTTAAATATCTATTTACATAACCTTTTTGTGTAAACATTAATATACAAAACTGGTTAATTTGTAGAGCCTTCCATTACTTTGGATGAAATTCTGCATTCGTAGTTCCACTACCGGTACCAGCCCGTAGGAGTCAGTCATAATTTTTTTGTTCCTCCGCATCGGAGGCGTATCTCATGTAGGAATTTTCCAAGAAAAAATCACAGAACATGAAATCTTTAAAAAGGAGAACGCCAGAAAAACTTATTAGTTTGAACTTCAGAAGTTGATTAATCGCTATGAAAATACGAAATGAATTCAGAGAGCACAGTAAAATAGGATCGGTATTTATTTAGCGAAATACCTCGCCCGCAAACCAATTGACACGAAACGCTCATTTACTCGCAGACTAATTTATCTCGTCTAATTCAACCCTTAACAAGACGCTGTCCGTAGCTTTAAAGGTGGGTTATATACCGTACATAGTTTGTATATATTCAGTTAAGCCTTCCGAAAGTAGATCTCGGCATACATTGGAAGCGAGGCGCGCACACATGCACAGTAAAGCCGCAAGGCACGTAACATAAGGAGCTTTGAAATTAATTTAGCTCGGAACTAGCTGGCAAATGGATAGACGTGAGCTCGGCAAGGGGGCCCCCTGGCCCCCACTTGGTGGTGGGGGCGGGCGCCTCACGAGGCCGTGTGTCGGGTAAATTCGGCGTTTAGACGAACCTTTGTGGTGGGGCCGGTTGCGCTTACGAGTAATTGTGTTGGCTGTTGTTGTGTAACGATTTTATTAACCAACGTTTAATTTATTGAAATTAATACGTTACACTCAAATATTAAATGTCTGTAAATAATTGCACGCAATAAGTCAATATAAAGAAAGTACATGTTGATGGAAAAAAAATGGTTAATATCTAAAACTAAGAAAGATTCTTTAAAAACATGTACTGTCTACTAATTATCTGTACCGATTAATTTTCTAATAATAGCAACATTCACCAATACATCAGAAATACGTAATAATCATCGATTAATTGATCATTATTTGTGATTTCAAACCTAATAAACTTTTATACTTGCGTTAATATACATTTTGTAGGAAAATTAACGAATTAGTATTAAAGAAAACTAATTTGAATAAAAACAAGTTTAATTCAGTAATTCCATAACTCT
>DWLS01001124.1:0-23624 GCA_018246255.1 Pachliopta kotzebuea | reverse complement strand
TGCGAGACTATGTTTCGTAAGGTTTGTTAACATATTACGCATTCAAACCCTGGATTCTATAGAGATGGATAATCAACTAGGACATTATAATAGAAAAAAGTTAATCAATAAATCTTCTTCAATAATGACAATATTTATATTTAAAATTATTATTTAAGCGCCAAAAATTAGGTTACTGTAGGCTCACTTAATACCTATGGGCATTGTCTTTCAGTAAACCTAGCGTGCAGAATGCGGAGGTAGGTGAAAATTTCACATAATAATATAAATTAACTACCATATATATTAATAAATAAACATACATACTAACTGAAATAAATCCATACATAACGAGAAAATAGACATGCATGAGTATAGTCTTTTCATCATTCTCCAAAAAACTTCTTTATTTGGAGCTGTTTTAATATAAATTTTTTAGTATCATAAAAGAGGTGGGGGTAGTACCGGAAGGCGTCCCATAAGATGGACCGATGATTTGGTGAAGGTCACAAAAAAACGCAGAACCAAATGGAGAGAGTATCTTCGGGGTAGGTCTATGTTCAGCAGTGAGGTTTATCAGATGATGAAGATCAGCGTTAGTACATACTCTGAAACATAGATGTACTTTATTTTTTAATATTAACAATATAGCAGCTATTGTCTCAAATGTTCCGTGGTTGTTATGACCACGATCGTATCTAACGTGCCTTGAATTAATTGTAACTATCAAGTCGTCAGCTCAGCGGTCAAGGTGAATTGCGACGGACCCTTTTTCTTAGTCTTTCAATATGTATTTTTTTAATTTATCTTACTCTAAATAGAAGTATAACAGACTTACACTTTACGTTAAAAATCATTAACTTTTCTTATTCTATAAAGTATTATATTTCGATATAAGTTTCATCCATTATTTTTTAGTAATTCAACATTAAAAATAGTTTTTATTATACATGATATTATGAATGTAAGATAATTCCAAACCAAATTTTGTTAACTAAATTATTAGACATTCTCGCTACCTTTTACTGTAACGAACATAGGTTCGTCTTTATATCGATGACAAAGAGAAGATTTTTGTATCTTCGTTTTTGTTTGTCCTCGCATAACTATTCAAAGTGGTCAGATAATACTCCTTTGTTAGATAGATGTGCCTCTATGACCCGTAAAATTCAGACAAAAATTACCAATACAACAATAAATAAAACTTGTACACAATTTGCCTTTGCACAAAGGATAATTTCATTTTAAAAATGTTTCATTTTCGTTGTAGTGTCATTAAAATTATATACGGATGTAATACTGGTAAAAAGACTGAACCAGTTATAAGCGATACAATGTTTTCTGTTTGTGTGAATTAAACTGAACTATTGTTAAACGAAGGAAAATCCTAAGTATTTTCTTCAAATCATGACTAATCATTTATTAAACTGACACCAAATTCGTTCTTAACTTTATGAGTGTTAATTATTTACGCGCATTATAAAAGTTCATGTCATAAAAAATAAGAGAAATATTATAGAATCATGCGTACGCTGCTGTATGCTTTGTAATGTAAGCTTTGTAGTATAGTTAGACCGTCTTTTAATTATACAAATTTTTGAATACGTTTTCGATTATAAAAACGCGTTAAGAATATTATTAATGGAAATCGAAGGCTGAGCACATAAGTATGGTGCAACTTGACAAATAATGTGACGTTGGCAGGCTGGGGATGGCGCGGGCGCAGGTTCATTATGCAACGTCATAAGTGAACTTGCGATATTTATCCAATGTGTCACTAAAATACTAAAATAACCAATTAACTCATTGATCATGTGAAATTTTTTAAACCACATAGAAAAATCATAATTCCGAATTTAACATTAAAAATTTCAAGGTTACAACAATATCAAATTTATTACATATACTTGAAAATAAACTTGTCATTAATATCAGGAATGTTGATAGTCAGAAAGAGAATAAAGAAATACACTTAAGGTTAATAGAGCTACCCAAAGATAAAGATAATAAGTGTTTGCCTGTAACAAAAGGCGAATTTTTGTCAAATGACACATCCATATATGTAAAAAGTATATTGATGGTGAATATAAGTATGTAAGATTAAAAATGTACTAACAAAGTTTTAAAATTATAAGTTTTACAACACTAACAAAATTACAACACTAAAAAAATTATACAAGAAGACTTCCACTTTTATGCCTTAAAAAAAAGACATGCTTTATACAAGTAAGAGTGCCTGTTAGTACATCTCCAGAATATTCTATAGTTTTATGTTCATATTTTACCATTTCCTTTATTTCACACTATTATATTAATGATGTTTTATTAAAAAAAAATTCAATTATCATAATTTGATAATACTATGAATTGAAAAGAAATTCTAAACAAAAATATTAAGTTTAGCAACTAAGTTAAAAGTTAAACTATTAAAATATAGCATATTTTTTTTTTACTACTGATGCGATCCCATTTTCTATACTTCTTACAGTTTCAGGTTTCAAGTAGCAATCGCTTGATTTAAAATAAGAATTGGAAGTTATACTAATGAAATATAATTTCGAAATCAAACAGTAACTATTAAGTTGCAGTGTTATCTACGACTCATTTATTTTCACATTACATAGCCACAGAATGTTACCATGCAGGCAGATCATATTGCATTACAATTGGTTTAAAATTTCTAAAGCGACTCTTTGATTTAGACAGAGACACATTAATAGTCATAGCCACATATATAGTTAATTTTTAGTTAGTAGAAATTATTAATATAAAATTACCTAACTGAGGTATTTCCTTTCATCATAAAGTTTAAAACAGTTAAATATTCAAAATTCTGTACACTACTTTATGATATAATCCTATGTGACAGACCTGTAGAATTAAAAGTGATATCATTATAGATGAAAATATAAGGTGAAAGTCCAATGTACTTTCAAAATTTTTTTAACTGCTATTATTTTAGCTGGGTTCAGCGTTAAGTAGCGGTAACTGTCTACTTAGTTTGCAATACTGAAGTATATAACATTATTTATGAACCATGAAATATCTGGTAAAGTAAGTTGTAGAAGATTTTAAGTTTTTGTCACATTTTTCCCTTTCAATTTATGGTTAATAAAAAGCTGCTTATTGTGTAGTTATACTACCTTGGTTACTTAATTTGCTAAATATTTTAACTCTCTAATATGAAATAAAATGCTTCTGACGTGTAGGTTCATAATTGCAAATAATTCTATACATTGACAAATCATCAAGATAATTTTTATCAGTAAAGTAATAACAAATTAAAAAATAATTACTTTGATCAGAAAATAAATTATTTATATTTTTATCATGTGGATTGAACGTCAAAGAGAAAGTTCAAAGAGGGGATTTGGCAACTAATGAGCACAAGGAAAAACATATAAGGTTAGTTTGGAAATAAATAAGAGTCAATAAGCTGGAAACAATTAAATTCAATGTACCATATCCTACTAATCGTTACTTACCTCCGCTTCTGGGTTGCTGGTTTGGAAGACATCTCCTATTTTTTATAATGTCACTATTATGAAACTGCGATATGAGCACAATCTTAGAACACTGCCAAGGAGAGTATCATATCGCTTTTCACGATCGTTTTATTTTGAATTATTTTTAAAACGCTCACAAATTATTTTCACTAATCACAATCTAGGTCATTTTATAATGCACTACACAAACAATATACACTTTGTTGTCGTGAACTTGCACAGTGATATTTGGTAGAAACTCGAGCTCGCAGACGGATCTAGTTTGAGTGTTGCCAGTCGAGGTTAGTAAAAAATTATTTAAAGAGAACTAAGAAAAAATTTAAAATGCTAAGTAATTAAAGGATACTAAATGTAAAAACGTACTTTATGAAATTAATAAGTAATATAATATTTAAAAACAACATTGTAGTTTTATTAACTAGATATAGTTTTTATTCTAATTTTAATATTGTAACACTTGCACTTTGAACGTAAACAATGTTTACATAATTAATCTAAAACCAAAAGTTTTAATCAATTATAACTGCATGCAAAATGAATGAGTTGAATTATTTTCTTGATATTTCTTTTACGGAACTAGGTGCTAATAACAATTTGATGTACATATCACGATGTTTTCCAAACTGCATTCTGCATACAAAATTATATTAAAAAAAATTCAAGTATTACTCATCTACATATAAATTCTTAAAATGTTTTTAATTTATCTTGTTAAGTGACGATTTTAAACTTTAATCGGTTCATAATTGTTGCTAAAACATTTTTTTATTTATTTATTGTTAAGCGATTATGTAATTAGTATACAATATTTATTTCGTTTCAATTTTGATTTGATAATAAGAACAATATTAAACTTACGTTTAATTTAAATGGTAGTAACATAGTAATTTAAAGAAAAATTATTTTACGTAAATTAAAAAAAAATACCTTTGTTAGTGTAAGTAAGAAGAGTTATCCAGATGTAAATAGAATTTGCACTAAAAATTAAAAAATTTTTTGTATAGCATTCTTTCAGTATATGAATTTTATTTTGAGCTATTTGTTAGCAAATAAGAAATTAGAATATCTTTTGACTATTTACGAGACGCTTATAGTAGTAACTTTATATATAATGGGCATCGTAGATATCGTGTTATGTTTATATAGAATGAATGACATATTTCAAATTAATGAAACTTACAATAATTAAATTAGTTTAAAATACTATTACATATTCCTACTAAAATTAATAAACTAACAAAACCTTTTCGATAATCAAGTATACCGTATAATGCCCACTGGAAGAAATTCCATAATAGAATAATTAGTGCCTATGCACTTATTTGTCTATATGTAAAAACTCTACTGCACATTTCTGTGTTAATAAATAAATTCTGTGTTAATAGTTGAAAATAAAATTACATACCTATACTTCATTTATGTCAACTGTGTTCGAATAAATTTTTCAAAAGTTTTTAGTTACTACTTACATTGCTGAAAAAATACTTTAATACGATTACATTATTATAAATATTTATAATGTATAAAACAAATTACATATTTACTTCCTAAGCAATTAAACAACCCGCCACAGTGGCGCCTGTGTTTAAACGAATGATATACAAAGGAACGCGTGCTTAATACTAATTGCTTACTAGAAACATTAATTAAAGAACGATTGAAACGATTACTGCCTACTAGCTAGTTAGTTTAAAATATTTATATTACGTTTAATTCTCTGTTTTTATGTGAAAATTTGTGAAAGACTAATTTATGTTCCCTATCGTCATTATATTGTTTGTGGTTTAAAAAAAGAAATATTGTTTGTAAGATAACACCAGTTAAAGCTGGTAGACAACTGATGGAATTTAATAAACAAATGATAATTATAGAAGTTTTATACAATTTATCTCTTACGAGGCTAATAATAGGCAGTGATACTTTAAACGAATAGTCGTACACTGCCATCTATTAACTATTAATGAAATTTCTTGCGTCATACTCATAAAGAAAGTATTAAAGTAATTTTTCCGTGACATTTGTTAATATAATTTTTTAAGCAACACTAAGAAAGGAATGCTTACCTCAAGGTAAGGCAGGAGTATATGCTCTGCACGACAAAGTGCACGTCGCCTTAATATAAAATGCTAATATATGTGGTGCATATTATACATATTCTTATTACCTCAATAAATTTAATAGTTACCGAGCCTACAAATCAGAACACATTAATGTTTGCAAATTACTGTTTACCAGCTGTAATAGGAGCAGCGGTGGTACCCACCTTTTTTTTTGTCGCGGGGGAAATCTCCAAAAAGATACCCTGCTTCTGGGGGGAAAGTCAGGGTTATGTGGGATTTGTTCCCACTAAAACATCCTCGGTGGTCATCATCGGTGCATTGTCGAAGGCCCCGCGATATCCTACGGAACTCATCGGTGGCTCTCTGCACTACTGCTAAGCACATCCCGGGGAGAACTGTTGCCCTCCCCAGCGGTGGTACCCACCCCGATAGTCTCCGGTAACAGAGACTCTCCTGCAACAACCATCATAACAAACGAATTATTTGTAACAGGGTAAAAGTAACATTTTAGTCATTAGTTTACAGTTACAGTTCATTCACCTGATTAGACGCAAAATTAGTATAGAAATATATAATATTGATAAACCGGCAATAGGATAGCAGACTTCACTTAATGATGATAATTGTGTTAGGTAAATTATCAAATACAAATAATAAATAAAATTCGTGGTAGTTTTATTTGATATGAACATACAAGCCAAATTTCTGAATTACTTTATTAGGTTATTATTACATATTATTTTTTTTGTAATTCTATAATGATAATGATTAACCACGATCAAATGAGGCGTTAAATTAAATGGCGCATACGTGGACATAAAAATAAAGATAAATATCATTATATTCCTTTGCTCTGTAACGGTGATTTGTGTAATTATTTGGAAATCATGATGTGTAATCATTTTGCAATAAAAACGTCATTCTTACCATTTGTAATAAAATTTTTAATAATACAACATTTCTGATCTATTCTTATCTCCATACTCCGCTTTACTTAAGGTTTGAAAATATGTTCTATAAAATAAAAACTATAGCATGTTACCATGGTTCAAGATAATGTTATTTAGTGCTGCAAGAAGATAAAACTCACAGGCGAAGTGAAATTATTATGCGGCTATACGAAATGGTACAGTCTGTAGTAAATGGACATATTAATCTTTTGTAAACATGACATCAAAATGATTTTAAACTTACCTTTATTTTTATCTATGCATATTATCTTCAAAGTTCGAAAAGCGCTCCAAGATTTATGAATGTAATATGTTAGTTTAAACAATAAAAAATTAAGTTAATATATCTTCAGGCTGATGAGCCGCGTTGCAACCTTATACTGTACTTGAAACAAACAGTATCAGCACCGATATTCTTCACGTTTTAGCTTATCAGATATAAGATTATACCAGACACTGGTGATCTCTGGCTTCGCATCAGGCAACGTACCAATAATAGTAATAGTATGGTAAAGATAAAAATGGTTATTTCATGTTATCCTTGGAAAAGCAACATGACCCATCCACAATTTACCATAAGACTTCTTAGGGTATTTATTATCGTTATAGATTATTGTGTTATATTTCACAAAATTTGAGTTTTTTTTTTTTTTCATAACTTAGAAAATATTCACGTTCCTCTATTTCTTTATGTATTGTATTTAGTACTAATACTACTACTACACTATATTTTAAATAATTTGTTTTTAACTAATTCCATGAATACCTATTAAAAACTTTTTGAATGAATGACTATAAGTTTTAATGTTGTATAATATAAACTTGGCTGGTACAAGTCTGTTTCGCGAGGCAAGAGTTCGTTGCCTTTGCTTTAAAAGTTTATTATTTTTAACAATTATAATCATGCCAACTAAACCAAATGGTACGTAAGCGTAAAATAAAAAATTCTAACAAGTTTTAATACGAATGAAAACACAATTTAAATTATAAATATTGTCTCGCTACGTTAGCGCCTGCATGAAAAGTTCCGCAGTTATTACGTTAAAGGGTAAATATTTTGTTATTTTTACCCTTCAGGCAAAATATATTTATATCAATATGAAAATGAAAAAGAAATAGAGTCTATAAAGATTTAACTCTAGGAAGATTTCTTTTTTTATTTTTGATTCACTTATACGTTTTAATGTTAAAAGATTATAGTATTTTTACTTTTTGTTACTCCACTTCGTAGGAATCATAAATAAATAGTAATCGATCAGTCTGGGTAAAACGTTACATACATCACATAAATTGATTTATTTCATCTTCGTAATACTTCTCCATAAAATAAAAACATAAAGACGGTAAAAAGAAACTGAGAGACAGAACTAACGTGTCAACACAAATTATTACCAGCAACAGTATATTTTTTCCGAATCAACATGGAGGTATTATTTTCGTTAATAATATAAACTCATCTCATGGTTTAAAAATGTTATTTATCACAATCCCGCTGCAAACCTGAAACATGTGTAATTAAAGTGCCACTCGTAGCTATAAACGATTTTCCACAATAATGATTCACATTTGATATCTTAAAACAAATGTTCTAGATTCGAAATCCTTTTTAAGTTAGTCTATAGTAGTTTTTTGTTACGAAAGAATAGACTAGAAATTGTAATAACAAACTATAGAATAATAGATCGCTTAATCACTTAATTTCAATTACTCTTAAAACTGTTTAGTAACTGTGCGAACTTTGGGGGTAAAGCATAAAAAATCGAGAAATTAAACAAGATAAAATGTGTAGAGCGCAAAAGACAAGAATTATAATTTTTCTGCAAATCATCAATCATATTTAATTCACAAGGATTCAGCAGTAACCTTTATTAGCCGGCTTTTAGATATATTTAGCTACCTAAGTCTGCAATTTGAATACTGCTACGTTTTTTTTAAATTTAGGCTCGTTGAAATTTGATCTCCAGTAACATACATTTTGATTTTAAAGGATTTGGTATAAGAGAACTTTTTGCGACTATATGGAAATCCGAATGAGTACTACCATAATATATTGCTGGAATAGAATAACAGGCCAAGATAGATTTCAACTTAATTTTTAGTTAATAGCAATGTAAGTTCATAATTTAAAATGTTGCAAAAATATCAGAGCCTCTAATTTTTTAATGTGCACATAGTGCAATGTCATCTATACTATTATAACTATTTTTAATCTATTGTAGACTAAGTATCTCAATTGGTTTCCTTGTCGAGGGACAGAATGTCTGCACATTCATATTCGGTTAAGTGGTACGTACAATTGTTAATTAAAAATGTCTTTTGGGGCAGCCGTTTATGAGTATATTATATACCTAAAGAAAAAACTTTGCATGTCTCGTTTTAATCAATCAGTCATGATTGCGATATTTGGCTCAGTTAAAATTTATGCATATTAAACCCATCAGTACGTTTATAAATATATATTGTTTTCTCAAGAACCCGGATTAGAACAATCTTTATTAAACATCTAATGGAAAACATTATAATGTGAAATGTTTAAATAAATGTAATGTCATATTTTAGACTGTTATTTTTGACAAAGTTGATCATTCTGTATTACGATCTACATTTATCAGTACTTGTGAGCGGAGGATTACGTGGAAAAGTTATTACAAAAGCTTCGTTTGACTTTCAGATAGTTTTGTTTCGATAATCCGTGCAAAGAATTTGATTAAAAAGTGACCAACCGGATGCAGCGCCTTGACTGGGAAATACCACTTTAGTTGTCGTTGTTGTCGGAACAAGTTGTTGCTTCGATCTCCAACACTACGTTTACAATTCACTCAGTACGAAAACGTCTGCGTGCGGAGTAAGACGTTATATCATTTGCTTGACCATATGTTCTCTGATCGGCTTATAAACAAAGTTTGACCTTTGTTATAAATAGTTTTAGTGTTATTTTGTGCACATTATTTTATAAATAAACGTGTTTTAGTTTACAGTGAGTTAAGTTGTGAACTTCCAAAAGTTTCTGGCGAGCTTCAAGAAAGGATATGTAAGGTGTTTATATTTATCACACAATAATTGACCTGCTAAAGATTTGTCCCGATACATGAAATTTATGTGGGTTTTACATTGAGATGTTATATAATAAGACTTATTTTAAATTGATGATACAAGTTAAAGGCTCTATTTATGTACAAGAATGTTATTTTTACGGTTTCTATTTAGTTGAATGTATATTTCTGATGACAAAAAGTAATGAGCTAATTTAACAAAATATTATAGATTACAAATATAACAAAATTAAATATAAAAATACCTTGTATTCCATAACCTTAACATACGACACTTTCTTTAGGAAAGTATAGATTATGGAGGATCTGTTTCCTTTAAAACAGGAAAAAGACCATTTAGATTTTGCCAATAAAATTAAGCGATTGTTTTCCCCGCTTGCTAAAGAAGCCTCTGGTGTTGAAGTCGTCGATAAACATTTACTATCATGCCAGTTGCTTGATCTTTACACCTCTTCTCTATAATAATTTTTTGTGTTAATTAGATTCTTAAGTAATAAGCAAAACAAAACAAATGCCTGTTCAGTGATAATTTGTTTTTAGATGTGGCATTTAAAACATAAGCTAATCAGCGATGGACTGAGTTTATGTTGAAAAAAGTACCTTTGTTTTGGACAAATGATTGTGGCTAGTGTCATACATTTATGAGGGATTGCTGCATTAGAATGGATGGACCATAGAATGAGCGTCGGAGAGGCGCTTATATATTTTATATTGTTTTTATCTCCATCCTACGCCTTCATAGCTGGAATTGATGGTGAGTCAATTTTCTTTACTCCAACTATCAATTGCACAAAAGATAAATTCGTTACCTTTTATCATTTGTTTCTAGGTTAATTTACTGTTATTTTATTCACTTTAATTTTTATCAAACGTGTTCTAAAGTTTTCTCATATCTTACGATATTTAAATAAGCGACGAGATGACCAGAAAGTTGCATTAATATATTATACATTTTAACAACAATGTGGTTTTTGTCAGAATGTTTATGCAGCATTACAAGGTGTTCGTTACTTTGGGCATATACTATAGAACCTCGACTCTTCTCTCTCTTTGCCTCTCGTTTTATTTTACTTATGTCTATCAATTTAACCTTTTGAATACAACTGCAATGAAAAGGTCAAATTGTGTGAATATAACTCAACTCGATTAACATATTGACTATTGTCAATTCTTGATAGGGCCATTGACACGTCAAGAAGCTTTAGAGGACGGAAATACAACTCTATACTGTGATACAACTGCTGGAATAGTGGATGATGAGCTAATGTTGCTAGTGTGGTATAAAGGGGATGAATCAATTTACAGGTAACTCATACATAAATTAAATATATTAAACAAAAAATAGGCAAAAGTTACCACAATAAACGTGGAAAATCCTTCTGTGAAAAATATTGAAACTGCATATTCATTATTCTAGTTACGATGCAAGAAGTAACACTGAATGGTCAAGTCAGACATTCAATGTAAGCGCGAGATCAAGTATAGATATAAAAAAACGTCCCGCGCCGTTGTCCATATCAGCTTTGAAAGCAGACGATCAGGCGCTGTACCATTGCAGGGTTGAATTTATGTTATCGCCGACCAGATACACTGGAGTTAATTTAATAGTCACCGGTAAGACTTTTGCTAAACTCTACTTTACACTACTACTACTTTCGACTGCAATTGGGGCTGCGGTGGTACCTACCTAGACGGTCTACGGCGATAGAGACTTACCACCAGTGGAACATGGAATAAACGTTTAAATACGTATAATAAAACAATTATTATTAAAACAATTAATATATTATTTTTAATTTGTTTTTGTTTTTCAGTGCTCCCCAGTATTCCATTTTTTCTAGATGAATTAGGAAATAAAGTAGAAAATAAAGTTGGACCTTACTACGAAGGAGATACTTTGGTACTTAATTGTCTTGTCATAGGGGGTAAGATATTTATTTTCTTATGATGTTTAATTGGTTTATGATCTTCTTTTGAAGTATAAACCTAGAACATACTATTATAGATGGTGTCAGGCAAGATATATCTATGTACAATAAATTAACTGTCAATTTAGTGTCCAAGAATTAAGTATGTACTTTACAGGTCGTCCTCCACCGCAGATAAGTTGGTATTCTGGGGAAATTCTTGTTGATGCATCTGGCGGTGATAGTGATATACCTAATGTGAGGCAAAACGAATTGTATTTGCCATTGACACGAGATAACACTGACAATCTGTCTTGTAAAGCAAGTAATACTAAATTGTCACCACCCATATCGTCTTACGTAGACGTAGAATTATACAGTAAGCAAAGAATGAAAGTAAACTTTTTAATCTTATTGCTAATTTAAGTTACTGGTATATTATGGATTTTTCAGACATATCTAGCTAAAACATTACCTATAGTTTTAAATTGCCTAAAATCCGGATGTATAATAATGATTCGCTTAAATAAGTATCGATTTTCTATTTAGAACTTATTTGTTTTTCTGAGTGTTTAAATAAAAAGTAGTTGACAATTGTTTTAGTTACTGCAGATAAAGTTTCAATTGAGTGGGTGCAAGGTAGCAGCTTTCAAGCTGGTAAAACTGTAACTGTTCAATGTACGGCATATGACGTTTATCCTTCCCCTGATATATCCTGGTGGTTGAACCACAAACACCTCACGCAGTACAGTAATCAGGTAATTATGACATTATTCATTAATGTTATATTATTTATTACATATATATGTATATATATATATATTATATTATATGTTACATTATATGATTTTTATGCAGAATTTTCGAGTTCTGTTTCAACTGTAGTTTTTACGATGGTGGAACGTTGTAATCCTGCCTGGTAGTAAGATATAGAGACAAATGATATATGAACTGTTTAAATCTTTATTTAAATTTTGTTAATAGACTTGGGATCATGTGACCAGAACGGCAGTCTCATACTTACAACTAACACCAACTGTAGCTGATAACGATGCAGTGCTGGCATGTTTGGCCACAAACCCTGCCATACCTTCGGAGAAGAATTCTAAAGCCGATATTATAACTCTGAATATTACATGTTAGTAGGTAGTTCGTTTAATGCATATTTTCATATTGGTTGCAATGATATTTTAATATGTCTAATTAAACATCGCTTTAAATATAAAATCAGGAAATGTTTTAAAATTATATTAAAACTTTCAGATGTTCCTATAGTTGAGGTTATCACACATGGAATCGGTAATTTAAACGCGGTCATTGAAAACGATACCCTCCATTTAATTTGCGAAGTCAGAACAAATCCTCCAGCTGAAAGATTTATTTGGTATTTTAATGTAAGTTAAATCTACCTGGGAGATAAGTTAGAATATTTTTAACTTTTCTACCGTCGTAAACAGCGATTAAAGAGTGAATTCCAAAGATAGGGTAGTGGTATGATGAGTGTGAAGATTTTACGAAACATCCTATTTTGAATCTTTGTGTAGCAGTAAACATCAATTAGCTGAAGTGTTCACGAGCAGGGTATTTACTGAAATATACTTATACAACGGAGGTGTAAATGATGAAAAATGTAAGTGCATTATTGAGCTATCGTGTATATGTGATATCTGTCAACCTGTACTTGGCCTGCATTTTCTTTATTTTGTTATTTCTTATGAGAGACGCCCCAAGGTATTGTCCGTAGAAACATTAAAAGTTATGTTTATGTTTTACTTAAAAAATAAAAAAAGTTTGTTTTTTGTTTAAGGATACTGTTATTAATGATAGTGTTTATTGGAGTGATAAAGTTTTCGCCAATTCATTAATCGTGAAGAAGGTGAATCGAGCACATGCTGGGCGATATTCATGTGGGGCCCGAAATAGTTTGGGGGAAGCGAAAGCTGAACATATTGATGTTAATGTATTTTGTGAGTATTTTTAGTATAACGTAATTATATTTTTCGATTTGTTATAATATTTTTGTTACTTTTTTATAAAGTAAACATTACAGTGATAATGAATAAATACAGTTACTTTATTTACTACAGTTTTCTTTACATAAAATTGTAAATTTTTTAAATGATTTTCAACACAATTTAATCAATCAATACTTTATTTCTTACGGAGAATAATATTAAATCGTCAAAAGAATCTTATAATAACACTAATTCGATCCTTCGCGAAGAATTTATAGAAGACAGGAAGTATAATTTAGCCACATCTTTCATAGTCTTTATATTTTTTTTGCAGACCCTCCAGAATGTAGTGGTAATGGAGTTACGCTCGCAAATTATACATTAAATTGCATAGTTTTAGCCGTACCATATCCTAAATCATATGCTTGGTATATACAAACAGATTTACAGACTCAAAATATAACTTCCGAATCTTCTTTCATACAATTAACCGAGATAATAGTTTCTATGACAAAAACGATAAACATTACCTGCAAAGCAAACAATGGTGTTGGTACTGAACGAAATCCGTGCAGTAAAAGTTTCACTTTCAAACATTTTAGCCCAGAATCACCTCGTCAGTGCGATCTTGGTTACGAAAACCAACAATTTCTAATAAGGTGTATTCCAGGTAAAAATTTGTTAAATAAATTGTTAGACATTGCAAAAAATATAGGACTGTATACAGAGAAGGCAATAGCGAAATCTTTGTTTTGGCTTTTTCGGAGAATGACGATGTTGATGATAATTACTATGTGACACTGCTTGTTAGTCTCTATTACCTGATTGCATCATCATAAAAGAGATTGATTCGCTGACTTAAACACTCTGTAAGGCTTGTAACGTATAAACTTGAATAGCAACATGGATACTCTATCAGAATAAAATGAAGTACAAGATAAAGACACAAGAAATCCGAAATAAAAAGTCTACAGCTCTTCCGGTCATTGAGAAATGAAAGATCAAAGTTAGTACGGTGGAAGAGGAATCGAACTCGTCCTAAATACGTGAAAATTAGGCCCCTAGACCAATCCGGCACATTTTAATCTTATAATGTAATAGTGACCCGGATAATAAGAGACGTATGTGTCGTTTTTCCATCTTGTTTTTGTTTGTTATAGCGATATTAAACGTTACATGATGATCTTCTTACCTGAAAATAATTAACATTATATAATTTACACTTACAAGTTAAACATTTTATAGTGGAAAATGCTACTCACTACGAAGTAACTGTTAATCGGATGTCAACAGTTAATACTTCTTTGATACTCAATCATAGAAGTGTAATGGGTAATGGCATCGGTCAAGCTCTCATGTCGAATGATGATGAGAGGCGTATTGGTGGACACTTGGGTATGCTAAATCTGGGCGATGAGGCAGGAGTAACCGCCTGTAACAGATATGGTTGCTCAGATGTATTGCTGTTGAGGCCCACTGAAAAACTATTGAATGCTGTAAGGATAAATTGGTGGAATTGTAAGTACACATATACTACATTACTCGTATATAAGATTTTTAATGTTACTGATCACTTTTGAAGTGTTTCTAGATAAAGATATTGGAATATCAATTTGCGGTGTGCTGCTGGTTATGGTCTTCGTGATATCAACGATGTTAGTGGTATGTGTAGCTAGAAGGTCCCGTGTTAAGCAGGCTGTGCCTGTTATACAAGTACTACAAATTGATGAGGTTACTAGAGACTTCTTGAACAGTACAAGGGGTAAGAGAAATGATAATACTGTAATACAGTTGTTTTCGACTTTTCTGTTTAATGTTTAGGTTATGCAATAAAACCTAACTTAAGTAAATTGTATAAGTCCTTTATTTTTAAGTTAGTGACAAATACTTTATTTAAAATTGTTATGATTTTAAACTTTTTTTATAGTACATCAAATCTATACTCATAAATGTATTTTATAACAAACAACGATTTTTATACAACTTTATTTGTAACGTACTGTAATATTTATTTACTACTTTGTGAACAGATTTAAAGTTCCGCTCATCCTGCAGCCTCCGCTCCCGTAGCGGTGACTACTTGAACGGTACCGAAGAACTCTGCTTGACGAACTGGCGCCATGACCGTATACTGCAGAATGTCGATCCTCCACCTGATGTGACGCTAACGATGCATAGGGAAAGCGCAGTGTGATGAATACCAAGCTGGCTTTTACGAACATGTTCCTAGGTACAATACTACTAGGATAAGGTCATAGTAACTGGTTCAAAACAAGAACTATTGATAGGTAGATTCTTATATTCGAGAGACCGTCTATATAGTTTTCATTGCAGGGCCCACTTGTGTAGCCAAACAGCTGGGCTTAAACTTTACTGTTTTGGTATAAAAGGCCTTGTAGCTAAAGAAATTTCTAGTGTAAAGAGACTTGACCTGTTATGTTCTTCACCTTAAGATATAAGATGGTTAGCCTTATTGCAGATGCTTCCTGCTCCCCTGTCACGTAGTTGAACATAACATACATAATTTTATGTTCTTGGTTTGTTATATAATAGTGTCAGATCTAAATATAAAATTCTTAACATAACGTGATGTTTTATTTTAAAAAGAAGTCCAAGTAAGCAGAAGTACCATCTATTCCTACATATGATAAAATTTTACTTTACTCTATATTATAAGTTTTGTAGTATTTAGAATTATGGAAAAAGATAAAATAAAGCTTTATATGTGCGAATGTTTATTGCTTTTAGGAGTATAAAATATTTTCAAAAAGATTTAAGTAAAGTAACTTGTTTTGAAAAACCCTTTTAACCGCAGCAAAATGCAAGGTGTAAATATAATGATCACGCAATTTTCCACTATATTCCTATCATTAAACTTAGATTTGCAAGCTTGACTATTCTTGGTGGAACATAATGTTCACTTTTTGCTTGTTTTATGCTGTGTGTACTAGTTTTGTCATGAAAACAAAATGCTCGCACAATAATGAACTATTTTTTATCTTATATAAAGCAAGGGAATTGATGTATATATCGTAACGGCACTTACAATACAATATTTGACTTCTAGGCAGTGAGGAGCGATTTCTAGAATATTATTTTATTTTCTCAAATTATCGTTTCACAAATTCTTTTATAACCGGAATTATCCAATGTAAAATATGAATGGCCAAAGCTACACGTCATCCACTTATAAACCAAACCTCAAAAGTTACAACTAATTCCACATTTGGTATAATGAAATCTTCCAAAACATATAGAGTAGTTTTTGACGCATATGGTTCCCATGAAACTGTTGCAATTTATGAAGTTGTTGCTTTTGAAGAGTGAAGGGAAATGCTTTTACTTGATAGCCTTGTACAAATATTTGTATAAACATTAAAAATATTTTTAATTTATTCACATAGCCGTAATGTATCCGAGATCGTGATTGTCAAGTACTGTCGTGAAGTATCCCGTTGAGAGGCATTTTCGCTTTCACAGCCGAACGCGATCGCCTTATCTTCGAGCTATTTGAATACAGACTTGAGCAACTCCATAGCAACGTTAAAAACGCCCGAGGTCATATTAAATTAAAGATGTCACAATTCCATAACAAATGTCAAAAAGTTTCTACGAACATTTTCAAGATTTCGATTCCAACAAAATCTTGTAAATGACGTTAATGAAAACGGTTACTTTAATACAATAACCTAGCTCATAAGTGAGTATTTCAGATATGTGCCATCTAATATAGAGAAACAACATTGGGTTACAACTACTGTAGAGGAATGTATACTAGAAGCGTGATCGTATCGTTTCATTTCAAACGAAATTCATTGAAAGTATAGTTTAAATTAAAAACCAGTAAGTTGTACGAGGTTTCTGTAACTCTAATATGCATATGTACGTCTCATAACATAATTTAGATAACGTATTGGGATCGTATGTTATAGATACAAAGTGGAAGTATTAATTGAAATGTTCGATTAAATAAATATAATAAACTATGATATCATTTTAACATGCTACCGTTGTCAATGCACCAAACTTAAGGAATTAATTTAAATGGAAAGCGTTAATTATTTAACTATTATAGAGTTAAGAAATCAACATTTTTAGAATTTATATAAGTGAGGACGTTGTACATAAAATTTAATGTAACTGGATAGGATAAATTTAAATACTGTTTTTTAAATAATCATGTTTGACATCGATTTTGCAATAAACAAATTTAAATCGAAAATGTTAAAAAAAGTTTAAAAGAGAATAACAATTCAATATCTAAATAATAACAAGACCAAAATTATAAATTTGAATTTAAGTCAAACACTTTGAATGTAAGTTAAACACTTGAAAATATAACAAACGGATGAAACAGCCAGGAAAGTTGGACTGCGTAGTTGTTACTCGAAGTGTGAAATCGATTCCTACTGTCTTGACTTATTATAAAAAATATTCTTGACGGAACTGATATTTAAGAAGATCAGTGTTTCCTGCTGTTGGATAGGGCGACGAATGGCTTTGAATTTTCGTGAAAGTTACTGAACGCTCTCAGTTGGAACACTTAGTGGGATTATTAGTTACGAAAGCTTTACATTATAAACAATGCAGACATACTAAGCCACTTTACACAATAATTATCACACTATTTTCTAACTTCTTGCATTTTACCATACATCATTATCCGACAAGCAATTTTACGGTCGTAATCTCATCAATTTAAATTTTAAGAAAGTAAAAAAAAACACGCTAACAACGGAGCTTAAGTTGCAGCGGACAGCCGACGAAAAGTAATTTGTGTTGATAGCATCTTACAAGTATGTATGTGGTTATTAATCATAACACGGTGGGCCTAAAGCCATGCCAATAGAACATTACCTGCTTATTACGGCCGACGATACGAAAGTGATACTAACAAAAAGACAATGCGTTGAATGTTACGAGCTATTAATGCGACTTTAAAACTTATTAATTTGTTTTCTATTATCTCGATCGTAGGATGAAATGAAAGGTCACACTTTTTACTATGGTAGTAAATTAAAACATTGAGTGACATACAAAGAAATGGAATGATCTAGATCAAAAAATACTTTTTGTATTACGACAGTAATATTTAAAAGTTCTTTATCCTCAATACTAAGGAATGTATACATATCAGTGACAATAGCTTTAGTATGTGATGTTATACATTATATTAAATGATGTTCATCTATCAACTAATACTAACATTAAAATGAGTACCAGAAATTGTTAATCAAAAGACTAAAGCAGAAAATAAAATATTGAATGACTAGAAAAATACCATGTGTATAAATACCGAATTTATTATCGGTTAATATATTAAGTAGTAATAGAGTTACGAATATTCATTTGCGATTGATATTAGGTACGTGTATTTGTATGAAATTGAAGCGGAAACAGCTTACATTGGCAACACTAGATATGTGACAGCACTGTTACAGGGTCTCCAGACAGTCTTCTCAGTCAGGTACTGTCGCAGCCTATCTCGGGAAGTATGTCTTGAAGGGTATTTTAATATGTGAAGTATCACTTTTTGGATCTTATAATCTTTTGTTAATGGACTATAAATACCATTACTGGGAAAGATTGATTGATACTTTGGTTTAAAGTTCAATGAAGCGACCAATAAAGGTTAAAAAAAATCTAGACACGTTGCCAGGATATATTCAATTATTTGTTTTGCATTAAAAATGAGTATACCTACAATACATAAATTTTAAGATTTAAATATTCAATTTATTTGAGACATTTGCTCCGTCGATAATGATGCTATAACCTTACATTATTTATCATTTTAAAGACAACAAAAAGGTCATTAGTTTATGTTCCCATGAATCTTGAAAGTATATGAAGATTAATTAAATCTGAGCAAATATTTTCTGTTAAATAAATTAATAAGATGTGGATAAGAAAATGATGTTCATGCGAACTACAGGTGGGATCAATGAGCAAGTGTTTTTGCCTTTTAACGAAAGTCTAATCAAATAATTAAATCTAAAAGGAATGGAGTAAACTTGCATAGTTTTAGCACATGTTAAAGCCCTTTCTGTTCTTTTACCTGTGAATCCGAAATAATTAACCTATACAATAGTTTTGTCATACTCTTTGAAAAATTATGCAACAAGTTTTAAACTTAAATGGAAATGCTGGTATCTGTAATTGATATTTAGTTTTAAGATGATTTATAATTTAAAGTATCTTTACAAATTCCCTGGATGGTTACAACTTATTTGCGGATGATAACTAGGTAGATAACATAATCGTACAACCGTGGTCTAAAAAAGTGATGATTATAAATATTGGTCACAAACATTTATAATAATTCGTATTGTTTAATGAGTAAGACCTGTTAAGCAGTAATAAATCATCTCAATACTATATAATATCACATTAATTTTACAGCGAACGGAAAATGAATGGCGGCGTGTATTATAAACATCCAGAAAATAATTACTGCTATTTTTTAAGGTAATTGCTGTGTTTCAAGATAATGGATTCATACATATAATGTACCACAAAATATTTGCGTACTACTTAATTTTCTGTTATCTTAACACAAAGGAAGTTCAATTTCTAATCCAAGGAAAACTTGTTTCTTTAAAGCAATGAACAGGCAGTTAACGGGTTTTTTTTAAAAAGTTGTTCAGTTAGGTGATGGTTATAACTGCTGGTGGCAAGTTATAAACAAAGAAGATAATAAAAAATATATTTTTGTGTAGATGTTTATGGTAATCGGTTCAATGATTGGGAAAATTAACGTACTTTGTCAACTTTGACCTTTCATTATTTAAACACAAAACTACACTATATGTAAATTTCCAGAAATATTTACTATTACAGATACCTAAATGATAGCATAGCATCAAGGTAGGTAAGTTTTTTTCGGATCTCTGAAGAAATATAACCAAATAGTTTTCAAATATATTCAAATGATAAGAAGATTACTTGTAATGTGTGCGTAGCACGTTTTCAACATATTATAATTACGTGATGAGTAACAAATATTCCTAAACTGAAGGCTTTATTTGTTTCTTAAAAAAAATATTAAACTACACACGAAGTATACTAGCAACATGAACCCATTCTCTTATCATCTTTAATATTAGTAGTTTCATCGACTGATGCATCTCATTCGATACTAGGCTCTTGGACTTTGAATCCGCAACCTCTAAGTAACGTCAAACCAAGTATTGTAACACTAATAATTTTACAGGCTACAGTGACATTAAATTCTGAAAATATGACCAGACTTTCATTAAGTTTAAGAAACGAGCTGAATAGACATAATGTGAATGATGACTCTATTATTATTTTATATTATCTGTAAATTTTTATATATTGTATTGTAACTTTTCTATCTGGTCAGGAAAGATACTTTGTTGTACGAGTATAACTATTTCTATTAAAAAAAAATGAATTGATACTATCAGCAGGTTATAGTCAGACAATCACAAGCAGTAGATTTAGAGCCCTCGTTTTGCTTCGTCAAAAACAGAATTATGATAATAAATCTTTAACAGTGAAGACGGGTAAATGCGGCACGAAGTTTCTGAAGTCCTGGATGGTGCAGCAGAAGCTGTAGCCGATTTCAACGCGGTCTGGTTTCCACCGGAGCCAATCAAAAGCCTTATTATTACGGCATTGATCTTTGCAGAATTGAAGTTCACGGGCTTCATTTAACGTTAAATAAGGATTGTTGATTCCTATGAAGGCTGTACCAAGATTTCGTGATGGATCATACACCACCTGCAACAAAAGGTACAAACATATTTTTTCTTTAGAGCTTTTACTAACAGTGGCTTAATCATCTCTACATCTTTAGCTAGACATGAGGAGTATATACACAATTTCATGGAATTAATGTTTACCTTATAATAGTACATTGGTACAGGTAATTGTTGATTGTTTCTGTCAGGATTTAGATAAATGTCGGCTAAATTATCTTCAGAATTCCGTAGCTGAAGTACTCCGTACGTTCCGGTGTATACAATTGTACTGTAACCGGCATTTCCAATTCTTGTACGTAAATTCTGAAATTTTTACGTTCGTGCTTAGTTGGACAAAATTGAACATAACAATCATCGATTTCATTAAAGTATTTGTTTTTTTTTTTAGTTTTATTGATGGTAGGTTTGTTGCTGTAAACTTCCTAGTTAGTACCACTGGAGCGTCAGATTCAACAGCGCAGGCCGTATTTTTTTAAACATTACAAGAGACCTGTGTCCAACAGTGGACGTCCATCGGTTGAAATGATGATTGTGAGCGTCAGTTTAAGCTGTAGTGTGATAAACAGGATTTAGGTTTTTGTTTCTCAAGGTGACTGGCGCAATAGTAAAATCTATATTGAACATTTAGATCAAAAATCGGCTTTACTACACTAATTACATTTACCTGCTCAAGCGAGTTCCAGTTTCCATTATTAAAAGACTGCCATTGAGGAGCAGAATTTATGAAATAGAAAGTCGCACGTTGTCCAGTCGCATAAATGAAGTCAGTTTTCGCAGCAAGATGACCGCGGGCTAAATACTGTACATTTGTAACATATTTATCGGCCAGGGTACTACCAACGTACTCAGAAATAGTTAACTTTTGTTTAGCTTTAGTGTATAAATTATTAACGTCTATACCGGGGAAGAATTTACCAGCTGAAAGAAAAACGTTCCATATTGTAATTATTTATTTAAACATTAAGTGAAAATATTTAAAATTAGGGTCCGATATACTTAATGCCTGTGGGCAATGAACTTACGAGGTGGGGATATATTGTTGTAGATGAAGTGAAAGAGATTAAATTTAAACATAAACATAAATTTGTAGTACCTATGTATATACAAGCAATGGATAAATAAATACATATGTACTATGCATAAATCAATAAAGCAAGGTGATATTGATACAAAAATTAAGCCTGTATTACTTAACAAATTCTTTATTTAAGTCAAGCAAAATAACATTTGTTATAGTTTTTTTAAGCAAATATAAAGTAAATTGAAGTAGTAAATAATAAGTTATGGTAAGAGTATTATGATAAACTTTAATATCAACTCAAGCAGTTGAAATAAGCAAAATTTTAAATTAAACTCTTAAAATTTATTAAATATCTTAGACAGATGAAAATCCTTGAAATACCTCGCCAGCCCGGTCTTTCTACATTTAATTGGTTCACAGCATTCTGAGGATTCAATTCGAACCACACGTACAGAACCTCCAGTCGATTCGGGTCAAAGCAAGACCAGTATAAGGGGTAAAATATATTGTTAACTTTATATCCAACTCTGTAATAAATATGAAAATTATTACTGTTTCTTCAACTATGCAATTTATCAGTAATGTTCACTGCTAAAAAGAAATGAGTATCTTACCTTCATTTTGATATGATAAGCAAAATACTTTCCTGTAGCAGAGCCTAAGTGATGTTAATTAATAACATTGACTAAGGTTTTTAAATAATTAATTTCCCCAAAAAAAACCTGTACATAAAATGTATTTTTAGAGACTTAGTTTATGTAGTTAATATTTCAATGTTCTTATTTTTTTAATTAATGCGAAAAACGGGAAATAAAGTAGGTTATATTAGTTACCTAATAACTAAATTGTTATTGAAACATCTATCGGACGTTGGCACGGCTTCGTGATCGGAATGAGTGGAACATGTGATGTTAACAAAAGCACCTTTTCCATGCAACCAACCCTCACCAGATACGTATGCCGTCTTTTCACATCTTGCAATCTGCAAAATTCTTATATATACATTCGTATTCCTCAAGGAATCGTTATCTCCATAATAATACCAAGTTTCTCTAGTAAAAGACTTATGTAAACACTTACGCTAATATTAACAGAAGCGGAGATTCTAGGATGATTAATTTTTCGCCCTGAACCAGTGCATGCAATAATTACGTTGTCTCCTTTCTTCAGATGAATTTCCCCTGTGTTACCAGATGGAGTTAAATAATTGTTTTCGTGAATATACACAGGTTGTGGCTGGCCGAGATCACCGTTTACTTTCAATGTACAACCTGAAAGATAGTAAAATTAATATCTTCAGTGATTCTAGATCAGCCCTAGAACTTCTGCAAAGCTCTACATCTTTCCACCCCTTAGCATACGGAGTCCGAGCAAATATCTGGAAACTTATTAATCTTAATAAAACGGTTAAAGTATTTTGGGTCAGAGCTCATGCCGGAATTGCAGGTAACGAGCGTGCGGATGTA
>DWLS01001123.1:0-23630 GCA_018246255.1 Pachliopta kotzebuea | reverse complement strand
ATATGTTTGAATACAAAAATGGATATGTTTTATCTTAATATATAATAGGAGGAAACGAAAGTCAAGCCTTTTTAAGGATTTAATTGTATAAATAATATTACACTAAAACATATATTATTAAACTTTACATTTAATAGTTTGTTTATTGTTTAAATTCTTGGTAAACAAAACAATAATTTTTCGTATTTTTTCATAAACTCTTCCTTTGATATTGAACGTTGAGTGTCGTTGACAAAGATCTCTCGTCTTTTTTCGATTAAAACATTAGTATTTTTAACATATTTAAACAATTCCTTACTTATGAGATATCTGCCTCTTCGTAATTTGATTTTAAAATACTTCTCAATAAAACAAAGGGTGAAAGAAAAGTTTGAGTATTAAAATATTTTAATTATCTCTTCAATGGGCATACCTCCTTTTCCAACAAGATAAAGTTAGGCTTAAAAATTAATAAAGTAATTTTTTATTAAATCTCTGTAAGAACTTTAATCGATTCAAGTTTCGCAGAATCCACTTATTCATTGTAATATAGCTAATGCATACAAATTTTGAATAAATGAACGAGAGTACTTTACTTCGTTTAGTAAAGATAAGAAGCTACTTAACATTGCAGGCTTGCATGCAAGAAAATAGCGTGTGAAGTTATACTTAGAATTGTTACTTTACATAAAGTTGTAAAGAAATTACAATTTTCATTAACATTACTAACGTATTCATATAACTCCGAAAGTTTATTAAGGATTGAGTAATCGTCGACTGTGAAGTGATAAATTTTGCTCTACAAAATTTTTGATTAAGTTCGGGTACTTTTTATTTGTGTTTCGACTATAAAAACTTTGAATGATGGGATATAAAACGATATAACCAAATTTACTTTTATTATTTGCGACTAAGCTTTGAGTCATAAACTTTTGAAAGAAGATAAGGAGATATTCGTTTGTCTTCATTACGTATTTAAAGCATTTTTGAAAATAATATTTAACACTTATCCTTATAAATGAATAGGCGATCTAATGATATCTAGTAACTGTTTATTTTTAAAGAAATACAATGTTTTACATAACTAGCTTCAATCACGAGCTCCGTTACCAATACAGTTAAAATAACCATAAGCATCGTAACATCGGCATATCTTAAAAGGTAACTAAAGAAAAACAACTTTAAGATAGCGACTGCAGATTTTTGTTTACTTTTAGCAAGCAGTTAACACAGTGATCTTACCGGGATTAAGTTCTTTAAATCGACACACAGCAATGTTTACATCGTAAATGGATCACTAGTTGCAAGATAGACTTACTGCCAGTAAAATACGTAACTAATAACAAATTAAAGTACTTTAGATAAAAGTTTTAATGATTAAATTATAAATAATGGGTAAGGGGTTCCATAAAATAACGTAGAAGACCCAAACCAGTCTCTCCTGCTCAGTAGATCCCGCTAATCAATGAACGATGCTCTTGCCTCCCGCCAACCAGTATTGGACTATAGTGGTGAAAGACGGCCCAAATTCCCCTCTCTATTGGAAAAGGCCTATGTCCATCAGTGGACGTGTACCGATATATGAATAAGAAGAAATATAGTACAAAATACTAAAACATGTTTTTAATAACAATTTTGAACATCATTGTATTTCATATTCTCAATTCTATCTCTTACTTTTATTTTAAGATAAAATTAATATTTTATCTTAAAATAAAAGTAAGCTAAAAAAGTAAGGAAATATTGCTCTAATGAGAGCAATATTTCCATACAATTTATTCTAAATTAAATACTTGTTTAACAGAAATATTCAAATCAAACGAATAATGCGAAACAAAGGTTAAAAGTTACTGAGAAGAAATTATTTACGTCATTAGTGGTTTCGACAGTTCTTGAACAAATACAAAAAAAAATTAACAGTTCGTTATGGTAACAAGAAATGTTAAAATTGCGAGACTTTAGTGAAATTCAAATTTCATATTCAAGATTTAAATTATTCTTTATTTTATATATAAAAAGTAAACGGCTCAATGAGACCATCTTCTAGTTATTTCGTATTCTGCCGAGTTTTCTTATGAATTTTAATGTATAAGGCTTGAGAGGAACGCGATGTGAATAAATGTTACATATTATAACTGAAAATTGTTTACCTTTAACATTTCTGTGTCGTCCTGAAGAATTTGTACGTACGTAATTACGAGGATTACAACCCACAACTCTACATGACTTCTAAAATGAATAATAAATTTACTCGTTGATTAACTACAAAAGAGTAGGTAACTGTGTGTTGTACTTCTACCATCGTCTCTGCAAAATATCATTTAACCCTTAGAGCGCGAACCGTCGATAAATCGACTCTTTTAGCTTCTATATTTATTAGCTTAGCACCGAAAAGGTTGAAACATATGCAACTGTCTCCATGGCATTTTTTATCAAGCAAAAGTTATGCCTGATCACGCTCCCACCTGGAGGTAAGTGGCGATGTGGTCTGAGGTGAAAGGCGAAATGACTAACTGCTTAAATTTTTCCCGAGGATCTTAATTAAATCCAAAACCATATGATGACTTGTGTCAATAGAAGTCCTTGCTAGTACCAACAATCATGAATTGTTTGTTGTTCAAACAATCATGAATATTAAGCCCGGGTATTCCAGGCGAGAAATTTCACGAACTCATGTAAAAATTAAATTAAGTTTTTTTTATTACATGTGGCGAAGAGGTGATCAAGGCATTTACTTGATGGTAAATGATACGCTCACTCATAACAAGATGGCAAGGTGATCAACACAGCACCACATTGTTCTAGTCGCCGTGAGATATACTCGTAAGATATTATTTCTGGTTACCCCAGTAATTTCACTAGCATATCAACCTTCAAACCGCAAAAGAGTAATGTTTGCACATTACTATTTGGGAACTACAATAGGAGTTGCGGCGGTGCCTACATAGACAGTGTCCGGTAACAGAGACCTATCACCTGTGGAAGTGCTACATAAACGAATTATACTTTTTAAAATATAATCTATGATCCTGTTGCTAATTTAATTGGCCAATGTATTTAGACATGTGTATTTGTATTTAAAAAAAGCTATGCGAAATACAAAGATTGAAACTTACAAAGATTCTGTCTATACACGCCGTCTGTGTATACTTCTTGGCAAAGTTCCATTCAAAGTTGTTTAGATCCCTTCTGTATGTACTATATGTAAGATTCATCAGCAAGAGAGCTTTAAAAATCTTACTCTCTGAAAACTTTTTCACATTCTTTTGAGAAAGTCTGAAGTAAAACGAATGTTCACCAAATAGAATGAGTAGCCGTAGTTCGAAATAAAGAAACTTTTTTATAATAGCATCAAAGATAATTTTCTCTTAAATTTTGTTATGTATCTCTGTAATTTTTGTTTGATGTTAACACAAATTTAGTAGTTTTATTTCAGAAGTTTAGGTAATAAAACTTTTGGATTGCATTGTCATCAGAACTATGAAACAAAACTGAAACAGGTTTTATAATTTGTTTTAACTCTCTCGTAGTGTAAACAGTAGGAATTTCTTTTAAATTTAAATCCCTTTTGTGTACAGTTTACGTTATTAAAGGTAATTTTTTATAATTAACACTCATTCGTTTTGCTTTACTTACAACATACAAACTTCTATATGAAGTGCTCTTGGACCTTCTTACAGTTTAACAAAGTCCGTAACTAAAAGTTTGCAACTTTTCAAGTACGAACAGCATACGTAATTAGAAGACCTTTTGTTGAATTACTGCGGCACTTAACAGTAAAAGTCTTTTATTTATTTAATATACAGAGTTCTGTACACCTACTGTATATACTAAAACGAGCTGAGGAATTACAAAAACATCGAAAGACAAAAATATGTTATAAATAAGATACATCTAATATTTTAGTACCACAGTTTACGAACTTTAACACGCGATTTTGATTATATCATCATCATCATGGGGATGCCTACTTTAAACTGAAGTTTGGCGATCAGACTGAGAAAACAATTCCGGTCTTCGGTTATTCTTTTTATTGTTGGCATTCATTTCTTCTATTGTCTATCAAGATCGTGATTGCCTGGAATTTTGCTCTTTGAATCAATCTTGGGAACCTATAAAGAGATCCTATTTATTTGATTATATACTATTGTAATATTATGAATGCTTTACAGCAGCCGTAGTCACCAAAAGACTTAGGTCATAGATGATCTGATATCGTAGCCATCAAGTATTATGAAGACCTTTTTAATTATTATTAACAATCCACTATGCGTAGAAGATGCTCACTGTGTATAGAAGTTCTCTCGTGGTAAGCTTTGCTTTTAATTTTATTAATAATAGGATCCCTGTCTGATAGTATTACCAGATTATCACCTCTATTAATTAATGTAAGGATGGTTTTTGCATTCAAAAATCTCTCGGAACATCCTTGGTATATCGACATCTATTTGTAGTTAGTCTGGTTGTAATTATTTTAAAACAGCAAATTATCATTCTTTAATAAATTAGTTAGTTTTTCACGTCACTATGTAATCTATGGTTGTAATATATGGTCATTAACAAAGTAAAAAATTATCTATGACATGGAATATTTTGACTTTGCCGATATTGAGTAAAAAAGATGCCGGTGTTACATAAGGATAAAATATATATTGCTTCTTTTACAAAGACCTAAGAGCTGAGTGTAATACTTTATAACAGTTATTCCTTATTTTCATATAATTATTTCTCTTAATCAACATCTACCTTGAGTATAGAAATGAAAATTGCGGTGGTACGAAATTTTCTTGATAAGAATATCCTATCGTCAGTGAATATAACAAAGTTCCTCTCCAAACAAATCCTTTAAAGTAAACTTACTTATGCTTGTCTTAAATCATTAAAATAGTACATAATACCAAATGGATTTTGAAATTCTGTATGCATAATACAAATCTTTTCATGTTTGTTTATTTACCAGTTTCTTTTTCATTAAAAAAAACGTCGAATTTTCCTTTCATACTGTTCTACATCGCGTGGATAAATTTCGAGAGCACTTAACTTTTTATCACGGGTGCTTCGATCCCTACAACGATAATATTTCAATACATTATTGGAGTTTTCGAGTGTAATAGTATTAAATATCGTTAAATATTAACATATTTGTTTATAAAAAAAATTATCAAATGTATGTTTTCATTTAGTATCGTAAAGCTTCAGGAGCTTTATCTTACGTCGAATTCTGAGATCCTATGTACTACAAATATACTATACTTTGGCATTACATTAATTTCAAAGTGACCTATATACATCTTTAAAATAAACTAATATTTTTAAATATATTTCGAACGAAATTGCGATTTCATTTTAAATCAATAAAAACAAGTATCAAACGTGAACATTAAAAAGAGAGAAAGTATTAGCAATTACACGAAATAAATTTTGTGATAGCTATTGCTTGTACCGAAAACGCAAAGTTTACTACCAGTGGTACAGTTACTGAGCAATTTCCGGGTCAAATTACACTTCCTGTCAGAAAACGTTTTGAAATGTTACCAGCGATTTGAAGGAAACGTTTATTGCAGTCGTTTTAAAGGAGGTAAGTTTTTGTTACAACGGTCAGTGCATTGTTCATGTTCGCTTTGTGACTTTTAAACTATAATGAGCTAGCTGTTGTATTTAATTATTTGAAGAGTTTAAATTAACCGTTTCTATTACTTTGATATTTAAGTAAAATTTAATAACAACTTTGTGACTCGGTATATATACATACACATACCTATTCTTCTTCCTGTACCTGTTGTGCCTCTACACATATTATTTTAGAGTATTTTACATTAGTAAGAGAGTATTTAACACAAACAAATTAGTTACAATAATATTAGTTTTTTAAATTTTAGAGATCGTCGGTTCGTACGTCATATATTGTGAAGTTTTGTTAGCGGAGAGATTTTTTGGGAGCCTTATTGACTATGACTTTCATATTAAAAAATTATGAAAGCTAGAGTATTCTTTGCACGTTTCAACATTAACGACCTCATCATCACTTAACACTATGTGAAATTGAGGTCAAATGTTAGACGATTGTAGATAAGAGGCATGAAATGTATTAATCAAACTAGTGAAAATGTTCTTGGATTTTTTTCTATAAAAAATGTATTTATAACGCAGCGTTTAAAGGTATAACATACAACTAAAAGCTTAACATTAAATCCCCATCCACGTAAGATCACTCAGCTTAATTGTTACCCTCGTCCCCTGTTGCCCACAACGTTAAAACATTAACGACCTCTCCCATTCCAAGTGTTGGCAATTAACCGTCTCTTTAACGATATCCATTATTCCCGTTTTAAAGTTAAAATAATTCCATTTGTTTATATTTCTTGAAAACTACCATTTATTTTCGTATCAAAATACAGCTCTTATAGATATTTAGATACTTATATCTTTTCTAATCTTATTATTATATATTTATCTTAGTTTCATGTTTTCAAAATTCATCGAAGTAAATTCAGCGGATTTCATGTAAACATTTAGAGCAAGTGTAGAAAGAAAACATCTTTTTATTATTCCTGTTGTTTATATGGCTTAAATATTAGAAAATATTATAAAAATAAAAAAAACAGATTTTCATGTTGTGCGTTTGTGTAAAAATTTCATTATTTTATACGGTGGATGAAACCTTTTAGACATTTGAATTCACAAAAACAATTGTAATAAAAATTGTTCATTGAGAATAATAACAAAAATGCATTTAAATCACAATTTTAAAAAGCATTTAATTTTTTTTTATTTCGTCATCAGGGCTTAATATTCTTAACTCTGGACTTTTTTCATCACAAAAGGTTTTTCTTCATTTTGTTTTATTTAACATAATATATATAGCCTTAAGATTTATACAATTAATTCGTACTAATTATTATTCGAAAGCTTATTTGCTTAAGAGTATAACATGTAACGTATCATCTTATATTTGGATTAATTTCTCCAGTAACTTGACATTATTAATAGAACAGACTGCTACGTCGTCGGGAAAGGTTTATTGCTACTGCTATTGGCACACGAAGCAATAATAATAAAAGTTATAGCTCACGTGATTAAATTATGTTTTCCCAATGTGCTGCCTCAATTAATTATTTGTTAAGTAAATAGATAAAAAGATTTATTCTATTTGAAATTAATCCGAAAATTTATTACTGTGTAAATATTTACTTACAACGAAATAACGAAGCAAATATAGAGAGGTTCCCAGAACTTGAACTCAAAGCCTTCTATGATAAAAAGAAAGGAAGTCATAATCTTCGCTCGTCAACGGGATACTGGTTAATAAGTGATACGCCTGTCTGGCACTAATTCGGATTTATACACTGCACCACGGTGTAATGATATCTAAAGATTTAGGAAATAGACGAAGAGGATTATTACTCGGTATCGCTTAACTAGAAAGAAGTGTACATGTTTTTTTTTTATATTTGTCGAGCCTACGAAACGGGTAAGGCGGTCTCCATAATGACGTGGTGCTAGTTGACAAACAAGTATACGGCTTGACTGATGATATACAATTACCGTAGTATATAGACGGCTGCAGCACCTGATGTACCACTGGCGCGTTGCCGACCCCGGAACAACCTCATCGCACCCTTTTTTGAAAATCTTTTTAAGACCTTAAGACATAAGATGTGAAGCTGCGTCATCCCAGTAATTTTACGAGGTCACAGCACCTCTCATTTGAGAGATAGAAATAAGAGCTGCGATGGTACTTACCTATAGGGTCTCCGGCAACAGTAATCTTTTTTATTTATTTATTGTACACACAGAAAAAGAAAAACAGAAAATACACATAAATACATCGATGAAAGTACAAAAGGTGAGCTTAACCCTAAAAGAGTTTTGTTCCAGCAGACCTGAGAAGTAAGTATGATAGTTTAAAATATAGAGCAGGCAGGTGTATACAATACAATAGAAGGGCATATAATTAGAAATAAAGCTAAGAGATTCGGAAATATTATTACATAATATATTAACAAAGAATATTTATTTATAAATAAATAGAAGGAGAATGAAAACCTTTGATAAATTACTTAAAACGAGAAATACATAAATAGAAATGGATAGGAATAAGTAGAGTTAATAAGTATAATAGATTCTATGCAGATAGCGAAAGGAAACACTTTTTCACTTTCGTCCGAAAAATATTGAGGGATGGACGAGCGCGTGTGTCGTGAGGAAGAGAATTCCAAAGTTTGACTAACTACTATGGGATATTTGTACGATGCATGTATTGGTTTGACTAATTCTTGGAATTACGTCTTTTGCTTTCCAAATTTGGCTATCATATGATGCTACTACAGCATTAAGTTGACATGTGTGTTCTGTTTGAATATCTAATGAAGAAATGTCAAAGAATGAACAAGTCATCAAGAAATGAACAAATATTAAAAATGAATTCAAAAAGTATAAATATTTTAATGTCAAAATAAAAGTGTAAAAATATTTAAAAAGACTATATCAATCTCAGGGTCATACATTATTTCAAAATTTAGAAGCTTTTTGTACTAGTAAAAATGTTTGAATACAAGTTAAAATAGTATATTTACTATTATTAGCAAAGGTACTATTCTTATTTTGTAGTACATAAATATAGGTTTTATTGAATTTGTAATGAGGAATGATATAACTACAAACTAAAATTAAAGGGTCAAATTTGTCGTCGAACATCACTTAATTTAGTAATATTTTTATATTACTATGAGACTAGTGAGATGTTAACTTTATTGTAAGTATTATTTACAATGTGGTACCAAGTACTATAACTACGAAGCACTTCATTGCGCTCTGTTTTAAGAGGTAATATTACTAGTTCTTAGTTCTCTTACTGAAAACTTAACCTAACTTAAACTAGTGGTTACACACTGTAATATGGACGCAGACGCAGATTTCCTGTTATTTTGTGCTTAGTAGTAGATGGTAGTTGTGTTAGGTCTCCATTAGCGGAGACCGGTACCACTGCAGCTGGCAAACATTACTGCGCAAAGATTTCCTTGTTCCGGTTCGTACTGCTGTAAGCTTGTGAAATTACTAGGGTAACAAGACTTAACAATTTTCGTCTCAAGGCGACGAGCGTAATGTGAGGCTGTGTATACCATCTTAACCAGTGCCACTTTATTATGGGCAAGCGTATCATTTATCATCATGTGAACGCCTTGCTCGTAAAGAAGCGTAAAAAGAATTATTAAAACTTATTAAAGAGTTTGACTAAAAAAATGCTACCATTTTTAACATATTTATTTACACCATACAAATATAAACAATTGATAAATATAACATTTACTTAATTACATACAGTCCAGTAGAAGACATCCAAAGCCTTAACCTAATTAACACATAAAATGTAAGTCATACATTTTTAGCAACATTCATCAAAAAGTTGAACTGGAAAAAAGTATCCAAGTACAGACTTACCAGCAATAAGTATCTTAAAAACAGGACCATTATGAATTGTTATGCGATGAAAATGTTAAAAGTTATAAGCGGAAATAAGAAGACTGATGAGGAACGACATAGAGAAATTAATTGCATCAGGCCATAATTGCATCAGTAACCAAAAAATACACCAATACCTTTTTAAACAGAGTGAAGACAAATGTTACTTATAAATTTTGTTGGTCAACCACCTATCAAACTTGACCAGCGTGATGACGTTGTCTCTTGTCACCTTGACTATACTTATGAGAAAAGGCCTTAGTCCCAAAAGTAAGACCCTCGTGGGTTCCTTTTTATGTTATGTTTTGGTATTACATTTTTTTATTAAAATTGTATGAAATAGTATGACAGATATGTACTTTATTTAATACTTATCTGTATATATTCTGATTATATAAGAAAATGAAAATGTTTCTGCAGGTTTTATTTACAATGGATTATCCACTTAACATTTTTTTAACTGTGTTTTTCTTATTATATTAGTATTTATCGTGCCTTATGAACTAATTAACAGTCGATTACGTTTTAATATTTCAATCTATCCATCAATAATTATTTAATATTTAATATGAAAATGTTTACATATTTTTGTATATGTATGTTGTATGTGTATAAAATAACCTTTATAGTAAGATAATAAAAAGAAAAACGGTGTAAATAATGTAATGTACATTCTTATACTAAAAGAGAAAAAAATCATAAACTACAGTGCATGAGTTTTAATTACAGTAATTTTCATTTAAGGTTAATGAAAAAACTGTGAACCTGATATTGAAGCTATAAATAGTTAATGTATAGTCTTCTACGATGAATTACCAAATGTTTTGTTTTAAAGTATTGTATGCGAAAAAGCATGTTGTGTCTTAAAAAAATCTGTATAAGAATTAATAATAAAGACAACACTCAAAATGCCCACGGAATAAGGGGTCTTCTCTCACAAGACCATTTATCGCGCATATTACCGCGCAGACAAAGTGTGGGTTATTAGATGTCACATATTCCTAAGAACTGTCAGTGGTTGAAACATAACGCTTTTTTCATGTTTTCTTTCTCAAAGAGTTAAAATTTATTTCACGATGGTTTTCTTTAGCAGGAGCTCAAACTCGGTAATGATCAAATCCGCGTACTTTTAAGTTGTAATTACAAACATCGCTTCAAAAAATAATTTTAATAAATTATGACCTTCTTGAAATGAAGATAGTATAATCAGCATTTTCCATATTTTGAACAAGAAAATGGAAAAACTGAACTGACTTCTTCATCAGTTCAGACTTGAAAACTGAGAACCGATTTTTATAATCTATGATACAAAGTGTTTACATAAATAAAAGTTATTAACAAATACGACTTATTTACCTAGATAATACAATTACTATTGCAATGAACACTTATAAGTTATCTGTGAAGGTTTATATACATTATTTGCAGTTATGTATGACTTACTTAAGTACCAAGTTGCTTAAATTCCAGTTTATGTGCTTAATTTTATCAGTTTTATGGATCTGAATACCCAATCCTTTAAAAGTATTAATTGTATACATTCCAAAATTTATATATTATTTAAATGTTCGTGAAATAGAAAATAAGAGAAATTATAAGTTACGTAGGTACATACATGTATCTAACATTTATTTTTATTATAAGTAAAATATTAGGTATTAATAGTCTAACATAAGTCATTGATTTTACTTACTTCATAATAACATTGTAAAATATTAATAATATACGTTTTTATTACAGTAGTATTACAGCAAGCATATATTTAAGGTTTGAGCTAAACACTTTTTTAACATCGACACATGTATAGAAGAGAGAGGTCCAGCCCCTGGATTTCATAAAAAATAATTTTCATGGCGATAGATCAGAATGGTTCCCAAGTTTAGAGCAGTCAACAAGACTTATGCTGGCTAACCTAATCTATGCTAGCTTTCCTAGAAAAGGGAGAAAAGCGCGTTATGGCCTCGAGTACTCCACCACTGTTCAGTGGTCGCGCTTAGAGGAGGTACTCTCATTGGTCCGGGCGGTCGAACGAAGTATTGGGCGTACTTTCTACTTTTTTCAAAACAATTTTAAAGGCAAACGTGTGCTTTGGCGAGACGGAGGCCGGGCGCGGGGTCGGCGGTGACCTCGGCGGCGGGTCCGGCGGCATTTCAGAACGCGTTCGCGAACGGCGCGGCGGGTTACCCACAACCGGTGCCGACAAGGGATCTTTGGGTCTTTGCGGTGATAGCCTATTTGGTGATAGTCGACCGGGGGACGGATCCGGCATAGTAGGTGGCAGCATCAACGGTGGCAGGTTCGCGCAAGGTGAACCCCTCGAACCTCGACGTTCTTTCAAACCCATTGGAGGTGGCGGAGATGGTGTATCGTCATCTGCTGCCGCTACCACAACCACAGGCTCGGCGCGCGCTAGTGGCGCTTTAGGTTCACTTGCATCCGATGTTATTGATTTTCTAAAGTAATTCAACCCGTTCTCTATTTCGGCAAGCGCACGTCTTACGAAGGGGAAACTCTCGGAGATTTCCGACGTAGATTTTCTCACTGGGAATTCAGTTTCACTGTCTCGCTTCCTAGGTTTACAGCGCTCGAAAGTCGGGTCCCCTGAGGCGGCGACAGTTTCTGATATTTGTCTAGTAAGTGCAGCGTGCTTAATTGAATCCGACTTTGATCTTGGCTCCCTAGTTTTAGGTGTCGGGGAACGTCGGTCCCCGAACTTCTTACTGGCGGCTCGTTTTATGGAAGAGAATAAACCGAGCTTCTCAGGTGGTTTGTCTGGTACAGAAGCGGTTGGCGGGGCGGTGGAAGGGCCAGGGACGGGTTCGGGAGCAGGATGGGGGGAGTTCCCCTCGCGTTAGTTGTGCCTAGAGTCGGACGACGGAACATCGCTCGAGCCGGTGGAGGAGAGAGTGGTGTTGGATCCATAGGGGTCAAGAGAAGATTGAACAGACATAGAACGACCAGCTCGTCGCACCCTCGCTGGAGAAAGCTTTCCTGGATCTACGCTGGCCGGGTCTGCCTGCAACAATAGCGTTTCAGTATTCGCTCAAAACTATTTATTGACAAAGTTAATCAATGCCAAGTAAAAATGTAGTGTTGGTTGATTATCATTAGGATATAAATATATAAAATAACAACCCACCTGATAGGCTAAAGCGTTCATTATAATGGAGTAGGGCACTAATCCTAGCGGATGCACCTCTCTCATCAGAACATTGGCCGGAATCTTATGAAATTGAATGTATTCCAAGAAGTTTCCAATGACATCCTTCAACGACATACTTTGGTTTGTATCACAGTACTTCTTACTCCACATGAGCGCCGCCTGAAATGAGAAATGAATTATGACATAATTTCAGTGGTTACTTTTATTGAACCGTCTACCTGTATAAAGAGACAACGTTGATCGCACACCAAATCACTGATAATGACCGTTATCTATATTCAATGGTGAGAATTTTCACGGCGCTTATTTTGGGGCCAAAGAGTAAAAACGGTTTACACACTGCTCCTGGGACTACTCGAGTAATAAAATTTGTTTTAAACACATATACCATCATCATCATCAGATAGACGTCTACTGCTGGACATGTCTCCTCCAATAATGAGGGAATTTAGACGATCTCCCACAACGCTGGCCCAATGCTGGTTGGAGAAACTTGGGAACATACATACGTCAAATATTACGAAAACGACTTGAATGGAAAGGCCTGTAAGGTTTTAAAATATCAAAATGAAACGTCAAACAACTCACTAGTTTTTAGAGTTTTTATAAAATTGTTCAGTGAAATGCTTTCACAACAACAATAATATTCAACAACATTTATTTAAACCCAGGTCACCCACAACTTGTTAATTCCGTAATTTCCTATTTTCCAAAGTAATATGTCTAATGATGATAAACTATTAAGTCATGTTTTATGGATTACATTTTCAGATTATTTTCATTTCATACTTTGAAACAGATGATATTTAAAAAACAATATCATAAATTTACTACAAGGGGCCTATGACTAAAAGCTGACGTCCGTCAGTAAAGATGATGATGATGATTTTTTTTTTCCCTATTTGCACAAACACTCTGAAGTGATCGCAAATATGACATAAATGCACAAACTTTTATAAATTGACCAATTTATACCTGGAATTTAGTAAACTCGTCAGCTCGCAGCTCGTCCCTGGCTAGAATAAGCCGTACAACATGTTGCGGCAGAAGCGTAAATGATCCCAAGTTTAATACTTCATTGCCGTGCTCGTCAACAAATTCTAATACCTGAAATTAATACAGAAATAAATTGTGATAAAAAAAATAAATCATACGATTTAATTTTTTTGTGCGGAACTCTAATTTTCATCTTTAAAATATATTAGCACCGTTATTCTTCTGTTATGGTCATATTATACCATCAGCTTTCTGTCAGTAAAAGACGCGAGAAAATCACACAAAATTATTAATTATTTAAGGTAATGTAAATATATGTAAAATAACAATATAATCTTTATTTAAATAATTTAAATGTTTAATAACAATTAATAAACATGGAAATAAATGAAGCTGAACGTTTGATGTCTGCCTATAGACATGAATAAATTTTTTTCAAAAGACACTAAAAGCTTTTAATAATTTGAGAAAAAATGAAACTTCTTTTATCTAAAAGGACAATTGATGGAAAGTAATTTAAATTTCCCGACAAGGCAAATACGATTTTTTTCGTCGGCGTAATATTGACTCCTATCAGCGAAATCGTTAAAAAGGGAAAGCGGACGCAAAATTGAAATAAAATTACGACTTGAAAAAAATTATATATTAAGGTTTCAGCGATAAACTGAACGGACTATCTTTGATTACGCTAATAAAGATCCCTTATTTAAGTAGAAGAAATATTGCAAATTAAATGGCGAAGTTTATGAACTCATAACAAGTGGTCGTCACCTCGCCGGTTAAAATTATCCTCTACATATTTATTTATTTATTTCTTAATGTACACTTATACGTATATACAGAAACAATTTAACAAAAGTGAAATTCAGAAGGTATGTAACAAAGGTGAGGTTAACCCTAGAAAGAATGCTCTTTCAGTGTACTCAAGTACAAAGGATGAACTATTATGATTATATGTAGGTGTATCATGTTGCCGTGACCCTGCTGTAAACCGACGACGGAGGAACATCGTGGAGGTTTTAGTCGGTGCAAGTCCGACATAACCTGTCTTTGCCGCCGCGAAGACAGGTATGCGTAGGCATTTTCCTCTTGTTAAAAAAAAGGTGTATCATGCACCAATAAGAGTAACTTATGAATTATAAACTAATAAAAAAATTATTATAATACATACCTTCTGAACAAGTGATTTTGTGCATTTGTATTGTATGTAGCGCTCGGCGGACGCCAGCAGGGCGCACACGGTGTCCACGGTGATGCAGCACTGGACGAAACCCGCACAGGCGCGGCGGAGCTCATCCAGACCGTAGTAATCCGCCGCGTTCATTACACCTGTACAATTACACGAGTTCAATAATTATAAAAAAAAAATAACCATAACCAGTTATTTTATTTACTGGTGGCAGGTCTCAGTTGCCAGAGACTGTCTAAATAGGTACCATCGCAGCTCCTATTGCAGCTGACAAAGAGTACTGTGCAAACTATTCTATGTAACAATTTGAAAGGTGCTGTATGGTAGTGAAATTATTAAGGTAAAGAGCCTTACGTCTTAAGGCCACGAGAGCATTGTGATGTATATCATATTATCCAGCGCCACTTTGTTATGGAAAAGCGTATCACTTATCATAAAGTGAACGCCTTGCTCGTATCGTCGCCTCGTATAATAAACAAAAATATATTTTAATTTTCATTTACTGGAACTCAGAACTATTTTAAAGACTCAAATAGTTTGGATCCAAACGATTCTGCATCAATACTAGCAGCAAAATTTACATAATCCTCCTTAGTGCTATAAAAATACATCTTTTCCAGTGCACGTAAATTGTAACAAACAAGTTAGTATTTATTTTTTTGGAAATGCAAAAGATAAATTAAAATTTTAATAGAAATTTTGGTATGAAAGTCTCTTTAAGATTCTCCTGATATAAGTAAACTATAATTTTGGAACAAAATATAAAAAAGAAAGCGAGCGCTCCACACGCAGTCCATACTACTGGAAACAAAAACTGTAATATTGAGATGTATTTTTTCTAAAGATACACCCGAAATTAAGTAATACAGATATTGGACGAAGGCTTTTTGAATTTTAAATTAGTTATAATAAATCCAATTGTTTTTATACATATAAATATATTAATATTATATTCTTGTTCTACTACTACTACTTTCTTAAGCATAGATAATTAAGATATTAATAATCTATATACCGAGTAAGAGGACAAAAAGTAATTAGAAAAGAAGAAAGAAGAAAATTGAATATGCATGTAAATTAAAAATAGACGTTATAAGTAACAAATGAAGCGGTGAAGAGGAAATCTATTTAAGGCACAGCTCCATTTTACCTTGGCGTAAATATAACCTAATTATTCTCATGGCGGTGACGGTCAACTCTAAAAAAATTACTACACTACCATCTGCGTCAGTCGATAGACGTCCACTACTGGACATAGGCCTCTCCTAATAGTGCGGGGATTTGGGCTAATTAACAAGGTGTACCACGAGTGAGGTTGTCTTGAGTTCTGTGAGATGTTGTGTGGAATACTTTACACCCCTAAATGTTGTAAAAATTACTAACACATTTATGCTAAATTTTACAAAATCAAGGACGCTTTACATCACCATTCTAGACGATTTCCTAACGATGAACTATCACCATAAAGCTTCACGTACTTAGATAGTAACTTAAAATTGTAAATATAAATTCTTACCCAACAAAGTCCTTGGCTGAAGTGTCACACAGCCCGTGTGGATGTATTCTATCAACTGACGGAACACGTCAGGTTCGAATTCCTCGATAATGAGTGTCTGATGCTGCTGTGAACACGGCTAAGAAATAAAATGAAATATCTTAGTATAATTTTTTTAAATCGACAATCTACCAGGAAGAGTTTATTATCGCGTTTAAACGCCACACCATAGGTAATAATTGAAAGAAATAATACCACGAAAAGTACAGTATAAAACGTTTGATAAATATTATAGCCAGATTCCTCCTCTATTAAAATATGGAGATTGGAGCTGAATATTCTTTGGTGATTGGAGTCACCAATAACTTCAACAATGGATTGAATGATCAGTTCTTGCTTACAGACAAAAGCACCGAACAAGTTGTTATTAAGCCAAATATACTACTTAAACACACGGAAAATTTATTAACTGGTGACTGAAAAGTATGATAAATACAATTTTCAATACCAAACACATGTGATTAAAGAATGATTATTAAAGCCAATAATTACTCAATGTAACGGAAAAGCGAAATCAACGATATCGAAATATAACAAACCCACCGCAAAATACATTAATAGCCATGATAATCATGCTGAATTTTATTTTTATAAAATTTAGATAAAAACGTATATACAACAACACATATTAAGTATAATACTTATCTTTATATATGATAGTGTTAAAAATCATGCAAATCAACACTTTCCTAATTAAATGTAAAACAAAGTGAGAAGTTATACAGACTATTAACCTAACTACAAAAGGTGTTTTAAATAGTACAAAAAAAGAAAAGTATACAAAATTTATAAGTAATTAAATCGTATTGTGAGCAACCTACGACACTGTCAATTTTGCCTTTACCTCTTGAATCGGAGCCAATTGCTGGGCGAAAGTGGACCTCTGCATTGAAAATGGTGAAAACATCATTTCATGTGATTCGATCCTCAATTAACAAGCAGTACTAGATAATGTAAATAATTTACTGGTGGTAGGTCTGTTGCCAGAGACCGACTAGGTAGGTCATCGTAGCTCTTATTGTAGCCGAAAGACAGTACTGTAAGCTAGTGAAATTATTGGGGTAAGGAGACTTAAAACCCTACGTTTCAAAGCGACGAGCGCAATGTGGTGCTGTGTATACTATCTTAACCAGCGCGAAGTTATGGGCGAGCGTATCACTGACCATTAGGAGGAGGCCTTACTCGTCTTGTCGTTTCGTTAAATAAAAAAATATGAGATTAAAGAAAATATAAAGTAAAAGGATTTTGCAGCAACATTTCCAATCGATACTATCCTATTAACAAAGGTTTAATATCTTAATATAACGTTTAATACTAACCGGTGAAGTAAGAAAGAAGGTTGATCGCTAAAGTTAAAATTTTATTTTTTAACTAGGACTTTTTAACTCTTTTGTAGTTACAAGTAAGCGATTTAGCATTTTATTATTCATAATTAGCATTTATAATTTATTAAAGTAAACAATACCAATCACACATTTTTACATATAACGATTTAGCAAAGTTTTATTGTATAACGAAAACCTACTACTAACTACTGATGTAGTGACTACCACTACATAAGTAGTCTGTAGTTTCTTTATCCTTTTTTATTGAATTGATTTTTTTTCATTATAATAAGGACTTGGACCATTTAGGTGGCAAACAAGAATACGGCCTACCTGATGGTAATCAATTATAGTGTAGTTAGTTTAGTCTGTAATCACTTGCAGGACCAAAGCCACCACAAGCGCGTTGCTGACCCCAGAAGAACCTTATCACGTTCTTTTTGAAACGCAAAAAGAAATATATACATAAATATATAAACAATTATACAAAGAAAAGATAAAGTTGAGTATATGGATGAAGGAACGATGGGAGAGGTGGGCAGAAGTATATGTGGGACGATAAGTAGGAGAGATATAAATTGAATAAATACATAGAGACACCTGATCGTTCCTGATAGGCTTGTACTACATAGGGCTCTACGCCTAGGAACATAAGGTGTTAAATCTAGTCACCCCAGTCATTTCATTATCATACAGTACTCTTCAAACCAGAACACAGTAATGTTTGCACATTACTACTTCGCGGTAGACAAAAGTGCTGCGGTGATACCAACATAGGTGGTCTCTGGCAATAAAGACCTACCACCTGTTATTCGATGTGTGCTTGAGTTTTTCACTTGTGTATATGAAATGGAAATATTTTAAATAATCTAATATATAATTCTACATGAACGTTATATTTATTATTTACTACGATACTCGAAATGTTTACTGAATAAGGTTTCTTTGACTACACCGTGTTTGCGATTTGGCGACACCTTTAGAAGCATTGGCCCGGTATTAAACAGTATTCTAAGCGTGTAATTGATTATACACGGTACAGTTACCTTTTCGGGTTCGGGTACAGAACACATAAAGTTACGATTCTAAGGTATATGAAAACATTTATATTCAACACCCTGTGATTAAAATGTAATATTCCTCTCACCTGTTGCGCCGCGTTTTGAAGGTTCAGCAATGGCTCCGACGACCTCTTAAGGAACAGTCTGAGTTTATTTTCGCGCGGTGCCGGCTCCTTCTTCCTCTGAGGGCTTGGAGCCTGATAGAGCATTTTCTGAAATACTCTAAAAAAACATAAAATGAACACCCGTTTTAATATAATTATAAAATTACTTTTGTTCTAGAAGAGCTATGAAATGATTTGATGATTAAGTGTTACCTGCTTCTCGCTGCTAAAACTGCTTTGACAGCACAAACCGGTTCCCTCGTGTCGCCCACGAGAAAAGTGACGTCACACAATTCTGGCATGGAAGCCAGAAATTTCATGTCCTCTGCTAATCCCGATTTATTCTCGAAGGTACTGAGGTCTGGCTCTGCCTCCATTGCCGCTAGCGCCCCGCTTCTCATTGACGCCTTGCAATAAAGTTTTATACTTAGAACTAACTTTACACACATACTTTTTATATAGTAAAGAAAAAAAGAAGCATAAAAATACATTAATAATTAAAACCCAAAGTCAAATTTAACTTTCCAACATTTACAATAGTTATTTTTGTATTGTATCATAGTAATTTATAAATAATTTAAAAGAAATATCTCTCTGTCTATATAGTATTTCTACGCCACCTTATAAACCATATAATTCTTGTTATAAATCAAAATTACATTTACGCCTTCTAGATATATATTGAGCCATAATTGGTAGTTTATAAGTAAAAAAAATCACTTCTTCAAAAAAATATGAGAAAGAGGTTTTATAATTCAAAAACTCACTTCGTCTAAACTAAAATGTCGAGTGACAGATAGTTCCATTGCGATTTCTTTTTTGTGTTGAGAATTTAATACTAAAAGCGTTCGCTTGTGGCGGAGTTCAACCGGCGACTGTCGGCACAGAGGAAATTAAAGGGATGCTTGACTTTCCGCTAAGTAAATAGCGTCTGGTCCAAAAACATAAAGGTCCTATCTATTATTTTCATAAATAATTTTTTTTTCACTTAACTGTCTTTCTACAATATTATCAACGTAACTTACTTTAAGAACGACATAATCTGTTTCTGTCATTATTTAATATCAATATCTAAATAATTTAACATTAACATTTATATTACATATCTATATAACGGAAGTTAACTTTACAAAGCTAGTGTTAAATGATAAGGCATTTCGTCAACTCTGTGAGACAGAAGATATTAAGAGTAAGAAAAACTGTAAATCAGGAATTGCTTTCACCAGACAGTAAGTATCTTATCTTGATAGTAATTAAAAATATGTAACTAAAGCTTTTTTTATCTGCATTACAATAAGTTTAGGGTTTATTTTAAATGATATATTATACAAGTAACTAGGAGACAAACAGAAATATGTGTAGAAATGGAAGGGATTCAATTCAACCTCGCTTGTGATGTACCATGCTAATCAACAGACGAGGCTCTGACTCTCTACCTATCTACATAGGCCAGCGTGTTGGGAGGTGGCCCAAATTCCCTGTTGGGGGGACCTATGTCCAGCAGTGGACGTCTGTCAGCTAATAATGTATAGAAATAGGTTCCATTGAAGTCTGTTGACTAAATCTTTAAAAACATATTACTTTACTTTGTTTTTTTTTAAATATAATTTAATTTTATTATCTTCATTTACGAGAAGCTTCAGAGTTATTGCACACTTAAACAGTGTGACATAACACTAAACTTTACGACGGACATAAACCGCTTCAGTTTAAGATCAGACACGAACAGGACTGACATGGCGGGCCAAATTGGTATAGGCGCCCATGCGAAAATCAATCACGGCGACAGGGTGTACAAACATTTCCAATTTAAACTTTGATTTTGATATCTTAAATAACCGAGAATAACGTTAAAATATACATTAGCAACTCCTGGACAGTTCATGATGAAAAGTAATCAGCGATAATCTTATTTATCAACACGGAATCCTTCATATATCCCCCGTAACTTCTTATCTCCAGGGCTAATGGAAGAGTTAAACCGGACTCCAATGGACAAAACCTAAGGGTTTCCCGTCTAGCTTAGTCTAAGACGCCAAAAACTAAGACATTGTAAAATTTTAGGGGTATGAAAAAAAGGAAGAATGAAATGTCATTTAGTGAATCAAAGATAAGAAAAGAAAGGAAAGAAATTAGAAAAAAATTTTTAATCACAGTCATATTATAAAGGAGATAGATAAAAAAATCTATGACGCTTTTGCATACAATTGTCGTTCCGATACTAGTTTAGTAACTAACTTGTTGAACCGGGAAAATGTTATACTGACTATGTATTTTACTTTTTCTTATTATATAGTAGTATTATTAGATAGTAGTGACGAGCTACTCTCCCCGTATAGTAAGTGTACTCTTAATCATTACACCGAGATGTTAGTTAAAGAGATAGATAAACTCTATTGCTCACATGGTATATACTAGCATGATTAATAACATACATAACTAAAGTATCTATGGTAAAGAAACATATGTTTATTTTTATTTTATTTATTTAAAAAACTTCTATGAAACCCCTAAACTTAGAATCCAATAGGCGGACTTAATGTCTACGGGCATTCTCTATCAGTCAACCTATGAGGAGGGAGATGCTGTGGTAGGTGAAGTGTGAAAGTTAAATTTAAAACTTAAAAAAAATAATAACCATGATGTGGTACGTTACTCAATGTTTCATTACACCAATTCGTTGTCGTCGCCTTAAGATATTATGTTTAATACGGAACATATATTTGTACACTAATATTTAGGGCGGAAATAGGCGGTACCTATTCTATTTAAGCATACATCATAGTTTTGGTATCAAAAGGCCTCATTTTTTCTCATCATCTTTGCAGCTAAACTAATCACTGTTTCTGAACCAGTTATTTATTTACTCGATTACTTATTTAATATAAAAATAACCTTTATTTTTCCATCACCTCAGAAATTAGCCAAAACGAGAAGAAGACAGACCACGAAAAGTTTTGATTTTTTTTAGTTAGTCACTAAATAAGTAGTATTCATATGAGTTATGTTGTGCAATCCCGTGAAAGTATTTTCATATATTCTATTATCACAACTGTTTAATTTCTCTAGCATACAGCACACTTTTAAATTGGAACATAGTAATGTTTGCACATTACTATATGGCGGTAGAAATAGGAGCTGCGGTGGTACCTAACTATACGGTCTCCGTTGCTGAAGACCATCTAGGAAGGTAGTACCGGAATGTCTACCAGTAATTTTAGTCAAAGGTACGCAATTATTTTCTTAATATAGAAGACTAGCATTTGAATACAACATATGCTGCTTGAAAGTGATAAATTTATTTTTAACTATAGATAAATACAAATTTTAGGTAGTTTGTTGGTTTGTTGTTGATCAGAAATCGTCAGAAAACTTAAAGGAAATAATGTATTCAAATGTAACATATTCTATGATGATGATACCGCTGATTAGTCTTCTGCGACGTTTACCGCTCATCTGATGCTGGGCACGCGGACCACGGGGCCCACAGCCTGTTAAGCAAAATTAAACCCCAGGTTGTTCCTGCTCCTAGGAGTGCAGTTATTCAGCTAAAAATTTTCTTTTGATTAAGGGTTTTTAAATAATACAAGCTAGGGACTAAAGTTCCGTACGAATGTACAGTGAGAACTAACTTGTATTTTAAAGGTTTAATTTTCATAAACTGCTGGTGGTTTACATAAATATTGTAGAACAATAATTTTTCCATTGTATCTCATTAAGGTCCTTAATATATTAATGACTTTTGTAATATTAGGATTAACCCTGAGTCTATTCTTAAGCATTCTTATTACAATATAAGATGTTGGTATTGTAGGTTACGCTGACATAACTCATGACAATAAATGTATTAACAACAATGTTAGTAACTATATGATAATTATAGTTTCCGTGATATAATATCATCTAACTTTCTTCTTGCTTTTTAGTCTATGGTATAAAAAAGCAGTGTCACAGGAAATTCGAATCTCTGACCATAGATTCTCACCTGTCAATTTTTTTATATTTATCCTTTCTATGAGATTAGCGAGACGTTCACGTGATGGAAAGTGATACGTCTACCCATAACAACGTGGTTAGTTAAGATGGTTCATCGCCTAGAGACAAAAGATGTTATCTGGTTTCCTCAATAATTTTACTTGTAACAACGCCTTTAAACCGGAACACAGTAATGTTCGACAGGTCACTGGCAATATTTACCTACCAGTAAAGCTTTAGCCTTATTACCTGTTGATAATTTCATATTCCTTATTCTACCTATGACTCTTTTGTTAACGAGAAGACGAACTGGATATTTATCACGTAATGAATGGTAAGTGTGCTCATTAAGATGTGGTCTTGGTGGAGATGTTTATACAGCACCACGTCGCGCCTTTAATCTCCGGACAGAAGTTAGTACGTCTTCTCATCTCAGTAAATTTACAATTTTTTTTAAGTTACTATGCGACTAGAGAGTTTACCGTGATAACTAAATTGTTATAACACATTGTTACAGAAAGGCGTATCACCATTACACATGAACATCTTGTTAGTATCTGTACAAGATTGCCATTTAGCTTGGATGACATTTACCATGAAAATTTTTATATGGTTTAAAAATAGAGGTAATTATTTTATTTAAACAATTGTTATAATAGTCATAGACATGTAAATGTTCCAGGGAGGATAGCCCAGGGGCTTCCTCCCTGGAACAGGCGGCGAGTCTGGGTGCGCAGGAGGCGATACCAACGCCTCCTCTTGCTGCCCCCGTAACCCGAAGCGGGCCAGGTTGGGTACCTGGCCCCGCCAATGCTTCGGCG
>DWLS01001122.1:0-23632 GCA_018246255.1 Pachliopta kotzebuea | reverse complement strand
TAGAGCACTGTTACCCCAGTAATTCCAGCGCCTTTTATATAAGAATATTACTGCCTGATGAAAAAAATAGATATTGTCTCTTCTCTACTTAGTGTATGAACTAAACCTATAACTAATGCATTAAACTGTTTAATATAATTATTGCTTTTTCATTACATTTGTTAACAAACTTCTTAAAGATATATTAATAGTTTCATAGTAGATAGTAATAATAACTATAATAAATTAATATACTATTTTGAATTCTTTAAGATTCACAGTTTTTAAAGTGTACAAAAGTGAAGTAGAGCAAAAAGAAACAACATATTTTGGTAGTACATAATTGTTTTAACATGTATTATTTAACAGGACGCTTATAACTATATGTTAATAAATGCTTTATTATGGAGATTCGTTTATATTTCTTTAAGTATAAACTACGCCGTATTTCAACCGCTTTGTCATTAACTGGACAAACAAAATTGGGTCGCACTCTAATCTTAATTGGTACTCAAATACGGAGTGGTATACTATTAAATTAATTAAAGTTTTGCCGTTTCTTTTTCGGGTAGGAAAGCGAATGGACGTTACAAAAGAATGAATAATACACCATAATTCTAGTGCTAAAATATAGCTTATACAATCTAGAGCTATTATATATACAAAAAATTTGAATGAATTTACTGGGTATTGCTATATTTTGTTAGTACGTTGTCGTGTTAAGCAATAAAGTGGTCCATGCACGATTTTTCTTTATGAGATCTCATCAGGAATGAGGATCCGTAGTTGAACAAAGGTCGCTGATAGATCAGCGGATTAGTGAGTTGAAGTGATCATATGCTACTGGGGCCGAATATTTAATGAAGATTGCGAGGAATAATTGTATGGAGATGGCATAGAAGTACCAGATGCGCTGGATGCATGCGATGGAAATTGATTGGAGAGGCTAAGGTTTAGCAATGGACCGCGAAAGGCTAAAATAATAATGAAGCAGTAAATTAGAAGCTATTGAAAAATGTGAAAGGTTCAACATATACCATATACCGTTTAAAGATTTGCTGTGAAAACTGGTTTATGTACGAGTATATAGTAATTTTTTCAAATGTAAAGTAGACATTAGGAAGTAAATTAAAAAAGAGATAGATTATAAAAGCATTATTAAAACTCAATACTTATTTACATCTATGATCAAACTGGACAGTTCAAGTTTTACGATGTAATTTAGATCCATCAATACAGCATCTACATACAAATACATAAGAATTTTGTATCTTAATAGGGGTATACTAAAATATTATTTGTTCAGTGAATAAACTATAGCTAGATACTATAGTAAACTATGAGAATAACCGAGTGACCTATTTGATGCATGATTTGCCATTTTGCTTAAGTTAATTAAAAATAGAGGCCGATAACCGAACACTTAACCCAATTAACAATTAGTTTTTAATTATAATCCACTAATACGTAGCATTGTATACTGTTTCAATGAAAATACTATTATCGATTATCCGTAGCATGATTCAAAAGTTTTTTTTTTCAAAAATTTCTCTAGAAAGGAATAGCCTATGGAGCGTCTATTTGTCTAGGTATATACAGAGCATGAGACCTTGTGGTACATTTGCCACCAGATGGACGGATGTCATTAAATCTATGACGGGAAAAGAATAAAAGATAAAATGTAATAGACGAAATTGTAATGAAAATAAAAACAAGAGATGTAATAGTAATAGAAATTAATAAAAGATGCAATAAGCGTATAAGAATACAATGTAAAAAAACAAAAGATAAAAAATTATAAACTTGTATATTGTAAAAATGCGGCGAATTTTGGAATGAGAGGCGATGCGTGGGAGAGGACAAAAGAAAGAAAGATAGATAATGTAGAGTGAAAGGATAGATTATGTTAATAAATATGTTAAGAAAAGAATGCAATAAAAATAAAAGCAAAACCAAAACTCTTAGCCACAACACGAAGGGAACGAGTACAAAAAAAATCTATAAAAGGAAGTTTGTCTTAGCAGGAAGAAGCAAGTTAGTGAATGCTTTCATAATGCCAAAAAAGTAATGATTAATAAAAGTACATATTAAAACATACATTTTTAAAGTTTTCTACGAAATTTCCATCTGCTTGTAACTCTCCTTTATGGACGAGAAATTTTTTAATTTTACATCGTGATTTTCATCTTCTTTTCCATCGACGATAGTAATTTAGTCATATAAAGACATCTTGAATAGCGTCATTATTAAAAAGGACTGGCCGAGGATTTTTTTTGCTTCTGAAAGAACGCTGCTTCCCAGCAGTGGGATCTTTAAAACACAATTTTATTATTAAAAAACACAATCAATTAGGCTGTGATTATGTTTTAGAATGAATAAAGAAATTAATAGCGTGACAAAATTTATCGTTTTATATCTTAAAGCGACGATGCAGTGATTATTACTTACCACAAGGTTAACGTCCTGCTCGTTATGTCGCTTCGTAGAATAAGCCAGTAAAGAATATAAAAATGTCTACGAATCAATCAAGCTGTATAATCCACGAAGACTTAAATGCGGATTCGACTACATTTAGTGTGCTGCTTGCTGCCTGAGCCCGCCGGCAAAATATGAAAGACCCGTAATCCCAGCTTACCAGCTAAAAGCTCGCCGCTTTATCTTAGGAGGCGATAAATCTTTAAACATTAAGATCAAAATTCGAGAATGATTCTTGTTAAGTAAAACCTCTAAATTATGTTTCCTGAATTCTTGCTCTGTTATTTTGAGAATTTGAAATATAAAAACAGTTTAATGACACGAAAATATTTAGAACATTTGTCTGCTGGTGCTATTTTCAAGCAAACGCCACAAGTATGGAAAATTTAAATACAGGAGCTGTTGTATGTTAACTGAAAAGTTCATCGATTAGATACAGTTCAAGAAAAAAATAACGGAGATGTATGTAAAGAAGAAGAAACAAAGAAAGTTTAAATGAATGAGTTTATATGTATAAGATGAACTGATAAGAAAAAGATATTTATCTAGTGGAAATTACGATGATAATTATATTATATATATGTTGATAGATGAAACTTCCTGTAAAGCGGTAATTTATTACTAAGTACTTCAAAGAAGGAGTAAAGACTGATCATTACAAAGTAGCTAAAAATTCGACGCAGTGCCACTAGTATTTACTTTTAAAACATGTAAAGTTTTTAATGAAAGATTAGTTTTAATTCAAATAGAAACTGTTAAAAACAAAACTACTATTCAAAAAAGTAATAAGATATACTGCCTTACAGATTTAAGGATAAAAACTAAAAAAAAGTACGTCAGAAACAAATACTATAGCAAACAGTGATTGATCGCTACTGAACTTCGTTATTCATTATCGGTTTGTTATTTAAAGGTTTTGGTGCTTTGTAAATTTTTGAGCGATTGCACAAATAATGGAATTTTACAATTGTTTAATTTCGAAAGTGGTGTGCATCCATTTGCAGTTTGTAAATATACATCAGTTTATTAAAATAAATTACATATTGATCAAACAGTATAAATATTGACAAAATTTATATAATTTGCATAATTTTTTAAATTAACAGATAAGTTAACTTTTTATTACGAGTATATCGGAGCAAGGGTACTTAGACCACTTTAAAAATAATCGCTTTATTTATTGCATTCATCGTAAGGCTTACGGCGTTGTTTTGTTACTCTAGTAATATTAGGATAACTACAATACACTACAAAGTGCACGGATTTCGTTACAATCATATTTACCTTTTTTGTTTTTGTCGCAGGAGAAAGTTTCTAAAGATATCTTGCGTACCGGGGGAAGTCAAGGTTATGTGGGTTTTATAACCACTAAAATCCTCTCTGCATTCTCTCATTCTCGGTGCATTGAGGAAGGCCTTGGGATTTCCTAGGAAACTCGCCCGTGCTATAGACTCCTTGCACTTGTGCTAAGCACATCCCTGGGAGGACTGCTACTCTCTCCAACAGCCACTGTGTGCTGACAAAATACGAGATCATTTCGTACTTTACCGCATCGGACTCATTTAATAGTGAGGGCCCGCTTCGTCAAAGCTTGCGAACCCGAAAACTTTTTCAGTCGCCTTCTAAAACAGGCAAGGCTTACCTTAGTCGTATTTTCGTTGGTTCGAGATTGCAGCAATAAATAATATTTACCTAGACATACACAGAGGCTGATCATACAATCTATGCTGTCTTTATTATTTATAATATGGCCCAAAATTACTTTTTCAAGCGATTTTTCTAGCGTAAATACGAAAGGAAATTCGCGCTTTCGCAATGGAGAGCATTAAAATTGAATGAGTCCAATGAACCGGCGAACGCTTTGTCTCTCTATGTTGTTCCACAGAACGGAACAATCCTTTAAAAACCAGCTCTATACGGCCCACCACATGATGCTGATCCTCCAAGAGTATAGACAGCAGAGATACATTTTTAAATCCAATATACTTTGTAATCAAATTTATATAATTAAGTAATGAATTTGTATGACAAACTTAAGTTTCTGATATGTTCCGCTTGAAATATACAATTTCAAACTGCAACAGTTTATTTATTTATTTATTTTGATAAGGTAACAAATAACTCCTTACTTCAATTCGCTGATAAAAGCTATTTACATCGCGTTAAGCGTTACTCACTGATAACAATGGGTTTGCTTCTGGTGTGGGAATGTAAATGGTTGTGTCAACGTATGTAAATTTATATGCGAGACAACTAGAGACTAGTATATTTCTCTACTAAGTGTAAAATTTACATTCTGAATGACTTAATGTGACTTAATCAGTCCAAAGACTGGCTTAGTGCCTTAAATTAAATACTCGAATTACTTTTATGTTTTGGGTTTAAGAAAAAATTCATGAAAGGAAAAAAAATTTTGAAGAAAACAATGATTTTGACTTTATTAAATATTTTTGTCACCTAATGAAAAGATCTATCATGTACAATGTTTACTTGATTTTTAGTAATTGCTATAACATGTACAAAAAATAACCGACTTTAAAAAGAGATGTTTAAAAAGTATATCGTCTACAGAAATTACAATGTTTAATCAGTATTGTACTCCTATTTTTGCTGACAAACAGTAATGTGCAAACATTACTGTGTTCCTGTTTGAAGGGTGCTGTAGTTAGAATAATGACTGAGGTAACGATACTCATCTTACAACCTGACCTTATGTTTCAAAGGGACGAGCGCAATATGGTGCTGTGTATAATAACTTAACCAGCGCCGTGTTGTTATAGGCAAGCGTATCACTTACCATCAGGTGAACTCCTTACTAGTTTCATTACCATGTCGTTAAAAAGATGTTTAATTTTCGGACCACAGGTAAAATTTATATTTATAAATTTTACTAAAACCAACTACAAATTTACGTTTTTTTTCATATATATAATATAACAAAAAGCTCTGCGGTTTCAGAACCTTTGTTTTTTATCGGTAAAAACATATGTAACCGCTTCCCTGTTCTATGGTATGAAATTAGGTTTAAGATCTCCAATTCTTCTGTTAATAAGTCAATTTCTATTAAACGAAGCCGCAGGCGAAAGTTACACTAATCAAAAACAGATACTCGTAAGTATCAAAAAACTGGAAAAGTAAATTAAAACATAAGTTAGCAAGTTGTATAGTACAATTTGCTCCGCTGTCTTAGCATGTGACATCTTGATCTCATAATTTTTGATATGAACATTTTACTAATTTAATCTTTTAATATTTGTTATTGCAATGTAATTATTTTAATCATAGTTGTAAAAGAATATTTTCACTGTGTAGGCCCTACACTTGACTTCAATAATACATGTATCTATATAGCAAAGACAGAAAATCATACTCGCTTTGAATATAACAGATTTTTTAAGCTGCTATGTGTTTCGGATCAGAGCCACAGGATTTTTTAATTTCTGTCTATACATTCATTCTTTTCTTTGCACTATCTTTTCTTATCCATCACTGTTTTAATCTCGTACATTGATCTTATTCTTCCATCGTGCATTGCCTTTTAGATCAAATTCACTGTAAATTTTTTTTTATTAATATAACAGATTTATTTTTATAATTTCTGCTTTTCTCACCACATCATTTAATACTTATGCTTACTTTAGTTCACTAGTCATATTCAAATATTCTTATTTATATTATTAACAATAGTACATGTTCTTTGACAATATATATCATAAAATTATTCCGAAGTAATTTACATTTTAATAACTCCTTTAAACAATCAGTATGAATTCTTAGGCCTGTTTCCTATTTAAATTCATACCGTAAAATCCTGATAATGGGACATTCCGTTAGTAAGTGAGGAAATATAACAGATTAAAGTGCATTAAAAAATCCAACTACCAACAAAACTATCAAAAATACTGATGTAGTTTACGTTAATGGAGAACGTCCGTGTAAGTTACACCGCAGCTACTATTTCTACTACTAAATAGTAATGTACAAACTTTACTGTGCGTACGTGTGTTTACTGGCGTTGTAAGGTAGTGAAATTACTGGGGCAACGAGACAACATCATACGCCTCAAGGCGACGAGCACAAATTGGTGCTGTATGTGTTATCTCATCATCAGGTCTTTATCTTCCTCACCTCGTTAAATAAATAAGAAAAAGAAACCTTCATTTCACAAGGCTTGCAATGTTTTTGCATTAAGTTATTAAAAAGACCGTCAACCATATAGAAAAAGAGACCGAGTAAGTGCTTCTTTTCCGAGCTGCATACACTTAATCTTTTATTATACTTAGTTCATACAAAAGTGGTGCTTAAGACAACAATTTATATAAACGCAAGGAGCGGGAACATAGGTAAGTTAGTAAGTGTTGAACTTGCTAAGATTTCTTAAGTCCTTCTTAGCGAAAACGCCCAAAGTTTCGAAGTTTAAGCAATGTGTTAATTCCTAATCTCATTGTCGGCGAAATTTATTCCTATTTTAGACTCTAACAGAACACTTAGATAAGTTCAAACTTTGCTTAAGTTGAAATATTAAAATGATATACACGTACGTGTGTACTCATACATACCTGAGTTTTCACGTCGTTTAACTTATTCTACTTTCTTCAGGATAAAAGAAAACATATTTCTGTTCCGATTAACATTTATTCAAATTTAGAGATCGTTCTCAAAGAAAATATCGCATAATATAATGTCGGAATAAGTATAGTCAGATAATAAATATTATTCCCTTCAATGAGATGATGTGAACGAAAATGAGATCAACTTTCTTGTTAAATACATTTCAATGTCAAGTAAGTTTAACCTTAATGTTTTATTTATAAAATTACTTAGAACTCTAATAACGGTAAGCGAATTTGGAAAACCAATTTCTAATGAAAAATAACCAGAGAAAAACAACTTCTAAAGTTTCAGTTTTAGTACATAAATAATATTAACATCATCTTATTATTCTGACTTAACTTAAGGCCTTTTCTCAAAAAGACAGAGTATCCACAATTAAAATTTGGAAAATAAGCTAGGCTGTAACGGTTTCTTTGAGTTTAATTTAGTTTTATTATCGTAATTACAATATACAGATTTTTTTGTTTATCTTGCCATTTAACACTTTACTAAATTAAAATGAACTCTAACTTCATTAATCAATTTTTAAACACGTAATAAGAAAACTTTCGGACAACACTACAAATTAATGTTCCTCGAATATAAAGCAAAGGTGATATTAAATTAGAAGTTCTTCTCTTAGATTATGAAAAAACGATGATAAACTTCTAAATAATTAAAATTATACTACATGTATGACTTCAGAATAAACCCAGGGATATCTGACAGTAATCGCTTAATCACTGCGTCATTGAGGTATATAAAGATTATTTATAATCTCCTACATATATACCTAGACCAGTCACATGACCACAGTCACATGATAGAAGAATGTCATGTAAGTTCAAAACAAAGATATAGTTAAAAAAATAGGACAAGTAGTAAACAGTTATGATATTAGTAAGATAATAAACAGTAAAACTATAAGAAATAGATTTCTAAATTACTGTATGCTAACAATGTTTGCGAGAAAAATAAGTGAATTAAGTGAACTCATACATTTTGTAGCAGGTATACAGAATAAGTGTAAATAAATTGTAGATACAATTGTTTATAATTATACGCCAAAGATAATGAGCTGTATATATAGTCAACATAGTAACTGAGACAGGAGATGTATATATTTAAATAAATAGACAGAATTTAAGTTACTAAAGACCCTGATTTACGGTGTCAGGGGAAAGAGATATACAATAATAAAATAAAATTAGTCGAAAAATGGTGGGGTATTATTAGCGTAAGCAAAGAAAATTTATATCTAAATTATACCAGATATTATAGAAAAGGTAGGTTCAGTTGCTAGTAGCTTTCTGTCATATATATCCCAGTCTTTCTCATTAAGAGTACTATGAATCCTTTTGACTGTGCTCAGTAAAACCGTTACCAGCCGCTGCGAACACCTAAACTTGATTTGAAACTCTGGCAAGGCCGAGTTGGGAGATAGAGTTGTCGGAAATACGCTGGTGAATTTCTAGACCACGAACACATGCCAAAAGTTATATAGAGATTAATTACTTAACGTGTTTAGTGAATTTCATTTACTATGTATTTATATATCCGATTAGTAGTTAACATTGTTTCTTTTCATAAAGTAACTGTCACGTTCTCCCAAAAAATATTTGATATCAATAAAAATTTGACTGACTTTGTGGTAAAGCGGTTTGTCTTATTAAGGAAGCTGTGGTCTCTTGTACAAATCAAAGGACATATGAATAGGACCTAAGGCTGTGGAGGAAACGGTTCCTCACTTGCTAACGGATTGTCCCATTCATAGGAAGTTACGGTCTGAATTTTTGCAAGAAACAGGGTCAAGAATAGATGCAAATAGTTTACACAAATTATATTGTAAATCGGTCAGAAAGAAATTTATGAAATTTTGTCTAAATATATGTACTGAAGTAAACAATAGAAATAACAAGTAAATATGATAATACATTTATACAACAGTTTTGTGATAGTAGATAATAAGATAGTATTAGTATTATAAGATTAAAATAACAGGATTAAATGCATTAAACGATAATATCAGAGAAAAGCAGAAAAAAAGGACGACAGATTTTTTCAACCCTGTCTTTTAACTCATTTTTATCATATGAGAGCTAAAGTATTCTTTATGAGTACGTATCATCATCTACGGTTTTTTATAACCTTAAATTAAGTGAATTGAGTGAGTTTCAGTATTAAGTTAGTGCTTTGCGTTGCCTCAAGCATCACCATCCAATCCATAACAGAATTATTGAGACAATATACACTAACAAGTCTGTTGGTTTCATCTAATAAATACATATGTTATGTTATGATAAATCTGTTGTGTTGGATGCTGTCTAGATTTATTATTATTGCAACGTCTATTTCTGTCACTAATAAAATATTCCTACATACATCATTATTACCGTTTGGTAGATGTATTATTTAAAACAATTCTAAATAGATATATCTGAGACATAAGATGTTAAATGTCGCTACCGTAGTAATTTCACTAGCGTACAGTATCCTTTAACCCAGAAAACAGTAATGTTTACACGTTACTATTTGGCGGTAGAAATAGGAGTTGCGGTGGTACGTATAGACAGTTTCCTAAAATGAAGACCTACCACTAGTAAATAATATATAGAAAAATCTATAATGTAATGAGAAAAATAAAAGATTAAAAAGTATACATTTTTAATATGTATCTGTTTTTCAATAATCTATTAAACTAAATAAAGAAAAAGAAAACCTCTAACAATGAATGAATAAAACCAAAGTAACGACCTGGAAAAGTTAATAAGATTCCTAATACTTAATAAATGTTGAACATAGAAAAAATGGAATAGATTCGACGTTCATAATGAATTATTAACCTGTAAATATTCTTTTTCATGAAATACGTTCACAAACAAACATTCTTTATTACTTTATGTATCTGTAGACGCTCCTACAGCCCACAATACTCTTTTGTAGTCTTTATGGTTTAGTATTTGCTTTATGTGCACTGTGTTAAATGTAACTATATTATTAAACCGTAAGCATAGTTTCATAGGATTCTTCTTCTAATTCATATTCCCTCATAACTGAAGGTCGTGGTCATCATGTGTAGTGAAACATACGACGACTATCATGCCAGTTATAATGGAGTAGTGTTGCCATTGCCTTGTCCACTCCACATACTAGTCCGACCACGGATGGTCATCATATAGATATGTAGGTTTCCTCACGATGTTTTCCTTCGTCATCAAATCACGTGATAATAGTTGGTGTGATACTAACTGCACATAAATTTAAAGATTCATTTGTGCAAGCTGGATTTGAAGCCGGTACTTACGGAGTGAAAGGTCGGCGTTATAACCAGTAGGCTATAATGACTTAAATAGGATACATAAATGGAAATAGGAACACTAACATAAAGTATACTTCTTGAGATGTTCGGATATAATTTGGTAAATAAAATTATAAGAAAAATTATCTTAAATATATGTTTTTCATAAAACATCGTACTAAAGATATGTTTCTGTTGTTAATAAATTATAATTAATTCAACATACAACTATTGTGTTCTGTTGTCAGAAGCTTTATTAAATGATTAATCGTTAGACTTAGTGAATGAACATGAGTTTAGCATTTATGATGTGCGGCTTTTCAGCGCCAATTGGATAAGTGGTATTGATATAAAGAATTCAACGTTTCCAAAAACTTCCGATGAAAATTAGGAATTGTTCGTAGGAAGTTTTAATTTTGAACCATTTAGAAAAGAGCCTTCTCTAATTAGGCCAGAACTAAGGTAAGTAAATTTAATGAGAAATTATAACATTAAAGTTTTGTGATTTCAACAGTCATCATCGGTTCAACTGATGAACGTCCTCTGCTGGACATAGTTCTTTTGTGAAGATGATTTTGTGCTGTTTGGATCTTAAAATAAGTTTAATATTGAAAAGATGCTTAAAATAAGTTTTCAAGCTCAAGGTACCAGTGCAGCTTTTATTGCAGCCAACAAACAGTACTGTGTTCCTGTTGAATAATGTAGTAGCCATTGAAATTATTGGAGTAACGAGACTTTAATATCTTGTCTCAACTCTTGGAGCGCAATGTGGTATATCGTATAATATCTTAACTAGCACCGTGTTATTATGAGCAAGCATATCATTAACTATGAGTTGAACGCCTTCGTCGTCTCGATGGCTAGTCGCTAAAGAAAAGACCGTCTTAGTTTAGTAGAACTTTTTGCTGCCAAGTATTAGTCAGTAAATATTACTATATGCATGTTGAAGAGATTTTGTAGCTTTAACAAATATTGGGTATTAATAACGAGCCTTCACATTTTACACCTGAAGTTGTGCAACCTGAGGCCTTGAGATAAAGTGATATTTCTTTCATACTAGCGTCTGTTGTGTAGTAAAAAAAAACTATAAACATTGAATATTTTAAAAACGTCCTACTTTTCTATTTTTATTACAAATTTCTTAGTAAATAAATTTGTTTACTTAATATTAAGAAATTCGATGAGTTAAGAGTTTTCGCTGAAAAAATATATTCTCTAGCAAAGTTATAATGAAAGGTCAAAAGATCGCTGCTAAAAGTATACAAAAATAATCTTTCATAGTTATTCATAAATATTTATTGAAATTATATATTCTATTAAATTTTCTTAAGAAAGTACTACTTTTGATCTTTTTATACGTCTTTATCATAATATCTGTAGTAGATTTTTGATGAGGTTAATAGGTAAAGTATTCGAAGTAATGTTAAATCTCAATGAGTTTAAAGACTGTACTTACTCTGTTTGTTCCCAGCCGCTATTTAAATAATGTAGCAATATATTTATAATTCAAAGAGAATAGCTAATAGGGTAATTAAAAAAATATACACTATCCAAACTTTCCACCATCGGAATTGGAAACAAACAGTAATCTGTAACATGTGACCTTTCGAGAAACGATTATGGTTGAATACGTAATAATAACCTTTATTATTAACTTCCTTTGACAATTTAAAGGTTCAATGGCACTATGAATTGGCCTGAATTCTGTTACGCATAATTGAAGTATTTCAATTAAAACACCAAGAACCAATTAAATTCAGGCCTATTTATTTAGTACCGAGAACGTATGTACGTGTTTTGATTTGTTGTTTCGTTTGAAATATGAAATTGAAACAGGCGTAATAATTGTTGTAATTTTCTTCGTCAGCCGATAGACTACTGCTGGACATTGGTTTTCTTCTTCAGTTTCTTCAACAGTGGGAGATTTGGTTGGTCTCCCATCACGCTGGTCCCATACGGGATGATGAAGAGCTAGAGCCTCGTTTGTGCCGCCCACATTCCTTATTAGAAACATTTCGTTATAAAATAATTTTTACAATAACATAGATATAATAATTTTTTTCGTTCTACCGCAAGTGAGACGGAACTTTACTCTCTTTGTTCTTTATTTTTTGGTCTTTTTTATTACTATACTATACATCTTTCTTCATTCACATTATCCTCTATCATTCCTTCACAATATTCTATTAACAATTTTATCTTCTTACACATCTACCACACTTTCAACGCTATTTTCTTCACAAATTTTGGTGACTTTTCTTTTCGTATATTTTCCCGTTTTATTTTTATTTATACATTTTCTATTGCTTTTACTCTACCACATAATTTCACTGTAATTTCACAATTTTGTTATTGTTATACCTAATGAAGTTTATATATCTTTTACATTATATTTCTTAAAACTGTATTCTAATTTTTTCCTCAGTTTTTTTACATTGCTTTAGTATTTTTTTTTTCTAATTTCCATTTTACTTCTATTTTTCTCTTCTGTTTTGTTTTCCTTTTGTCAAGGTTTATTCCTTTTAATCGCTTCTTAGATAAACGCTCTGCAGTATTCCAAGAATACGCAGCGACTTTCGTCTGGAATCATCAGGGAGACTATAGATATATTAAGTTGTTAATCGTAATATTGTTAAATAAAATAAAAATATATAGAATCGATAAACATTCTTCATATACAAAGCGAGCTTTGCTTAAGCACTAACAGCTGTATATAGAAATTATATCGACCGGAAATAACCTCAGATTATAATAGCGACATATTATCGTATCATTTGTCAGACGGGGGAAATAGAGCGATCCCTATCATATATAGGTTAAGCAATAACTTAAATGACTAATATTGTATATGTGTGCTATTATTGATGGTAGAGTTTCATCGTCCATTGACTTATTAATGCACCATATATGCTAAGAATGAAAAAAAGATGATAAATTCTTATGTATCACCATTGACATTTTTTATGACACATGTCCTGGTCTCTAAAATAAACTGGTATCCAAGTTTCTTTGTTTATAGTTGATAAAAGAATATTAAATGGATAACTTTTGTTATAATGTCATTTTAAATTTTTATTTCTTGTGTATTTTTGTCGTTTTGTTAACATCTAAATTTAACCAATTTTTCCAAATTTTTAAAGGATTGCTTTAACATATCATAGTGTTTTAAGAGATTGCTGTACATGTCTGTAACTAGCTTATATGCCAGTACTTATTCTTATAATTGTTAATTTTAAGCTTGAATGTTTTGTATGAATCGCTGTAGGTGTGTATAATAAATAAATAAATAAATAATTAATACAGATACTTGTACTTTAGACCCTCATGCTGCTTTGAAGAGCTCGGGGAAGAATTTTACGATTTTTATAAGTTATGGTAAGTTATAGGAATCTCCAATACGATTGAAGATTAGACACAGGTTTATTCAACGAGTCAACAAGACAAGCAAAGCGTTATCTCATTAGTCAAAGTCTCATTAGGTAAATGATAAGTTTGCTCATACCAACGTGGCGCTGGTTAAGATGGTCTACATAGCGCCTCATCGCAATCGTCGCCTTGAGACGTAAGGTCTTAAGTCTCGTTACCTCAGTAATTTCATTAGCATACAGCACCCTTCGAACCTAAACACAGTAATGTTTTGCATATTACTACTTGGCGGTAGAAATAGGTACTGTGACGGTATCTACCTAGACGGTCTACGGCACCGTACCATATACTGTGGTAAAGATTGTCAAACTTTAGATATTGTTTTTGTAATAAGCTTGAGATGGGAGACTTATTTATAAGAGAATTAATATTGAGCTAAAAATTAGATTTTGAAGTAAAGACAAATGTTATATTAACTTTATCTCCAAAACATTTTTTTTAAAAGCACTGGAACAATGGGTGTGGAAATCTATTGGATAGGATTTTGTCCAACGGTGGGTTTTTATCAGTTCATGACGATGATTGTATTAGCTTACATAATGTGGCTTTATTCGTAAATAAATAAAACCCGTTCATTTCCTTTATGTACTTTCTTTACCCTTAATATGACATTAGTGACAATAGTTATTAACTTTCTTATAAATTAAAGTAGCTGCGTTGGACTAAATAACCTCCTTAGCCACCAATGTTTAGCTGCACTTGTAGGCCATAATATTGATATAAAAATAAATGATGTTTTAGTTAATGAAATCACCACAAAATTATTTGATAATCTTTATATGCACAGATATATTTTTAGTGGAAACGTTATAAGTACGTCTGCGTGTAACGGACTCGCGCTACGGAATTATTTGGCGATGTTTTAATTCCGTTATTCGCTAATTCAATTTAAACGGTAATTCGATTCAATTCCGGAATCGGCTGAAAACAATTGCCGCACTGAAAATAGTTAACCAACCGTGACCTATTTAATTTGTACCTTTAAATAATGTATTTTGCAGGGAAAATTTAAACAGAGGCGCGGTGAACGCGCGACGGCGGGCGGTTAGTCGATTGTGAACTCATAAATTTGCGAAGTTAATTCTATATAGTTCAAGTGCAAACTGTATTGTTTGCTGAACAACGGCGGCTATGAAATCAACGATATGATAAGTGACAACTTTTAATTTTTGCATTAGATTCAAACTTAAAATTAAGACTGCTTTGTGGAATCAGTTGCTAGCGGTATTTCCGAACCAATCCAATAAAGGAGCTTTCAAAGAAAGATCGTACCAATTCCTCCTTTGAGGTCTGCAACGCTGTCACTATCCTGCTTTAGTAGCAAACTATTTATAAGCATCAATAATTATTTCATGTGTATTGTACGTCCGTTCCTCCATTTCCTTTATATATAAAAAAGTAACAATCAAGTCGTTTATATTTAAGACCGCTCGCTTATTACTCATGCTCTTATATAAAGGTAGAATTTCAATTTGATAGGAGTACACAAAAAACACTAACCAAGCTCTGCAAGATCGAACTAGGGACTTCCGTGTAATAACAAGCTATTGTCAACTGTACCATAGTATCACTTATTTGTTTTTTTTTTAATCGATGTAGCTTCGAGACGCTATTTTCTATTAAGTTTGTTCCTCTTAAGGTGGGCCAAGGCTCTCATCAATCATCCTTCTATTTGTATAATTTCAATTCATTTTCTTTCTTTCTATTTCCTTCCTACACACCTTTCTTACTTTCGTCTTACATTCTGATAATTTATCATCCAATTCCCTCCTTTCATACATCCTACTCAATGAGTTAGACCAGTTCTTTATTTACTTTTACATTTTATGTCTTGTTAGCGCTTATTGTTGTGCGTTGACCGTTTTACAAAATTTTAAAAATATTACGCTGCTATGGTCTTCAATCACCGAGACGAGTTTAAACGAGATACTTTTGCCTATAACAACGTGGCACCGGTTAAGATGGTATACACAACAGCATATTGCCTTGCTTTCTTGAGATGAAAGCTATTAAGTCTCGTTACCCTTATAATGTCACTATCATACAGCACCCTTCAAACCGGAACATAGTAATGATTGCACAGTAATATTTGTCGGCTGCAATAGGAGTTGCGGTGGTACCCACCAAGACAGTCTCCGGAGAGACTTACCGCTAACCAATATATTAACATTACTTTAATAAAAGTAAACTTGCTTTACCGTCATTGTTAGTGTCTACTTATAATTAAATTGATTTTCACGCATTAATTCTATTCACCAACAATGAATTGTGGAATTGAACAGTTAAATATTAGCTTTAGTACATTCCTAGTATCATTAAAAGAGCAAATTGCTGTTTTCGATCGTAATATCCGTTGCGGTTCAAACGGATCCAACTGTTGCATTTTATAACGTTATGAAACGATTTTGTTCGGTTAGAGGTTCCTATCAGGAGCAACAATCGGCTCGTACTTCAAAAAGTCCCTTCTTTATTCGACGAGACCGTTCACCTGATGGTTATACGCTTGCCGATATCAATATTGCGCTGGTTAAGATGGTACACAGCACTACATTGAGATCGTCGCCTTGAGATAGGAGGTCTTTAGTTTTGTTACCTCAATAATTTTATTAGCATACAGCACTCTTCTAACAGGAACACGGTAATGTTTGTGCTTTACTATTTGGCGGTCGAAATAGCAACTGTTGAGGTACCTACCTAGACGGTCTCTGTGAAAAGAGACCTATCATCAGTAGTTGCCTTTCATAACATAGTAAAATCTATATAACTAATTACTGGCTTATTTTTATAGAAGTAACTACATGAAAGCTGGTAATTTTTCATGACTTATATTCGACAAGAGTTGGTGATCTTCTGTATATCTGAATAGATTTTACTGTAGTATATAAACATTAAAGATAATCTAATGTATTTCTATAATGTAACGTTGATAAATGTAAAGAAATTTGAAGATAAAAATAAATATGTATTATATTTATGAGTATTTAGTATAAGACGAGAACAAAGAAATTATACATTTAAAAAAGAATATTGGACAAATAAATATAATAAGAAATCACTATTGAAATACCAGGGATTTAAATAAATAAACAAAATCATTTTATTTCAGACAATGTTTGGTTCATAATGGGTAGTAATTTAAACTTAAGAAAAGTTTTAGTAATTAACGACCAGAGTATAATATTTATAAAATAAAGAAAGGAAGCTTTTGTTTACACGGCGCATTTATTAACAGGTAATTTATGTTCTTTTCACGAGATACGTAAGAACAAAAAAACAACAAATGTTCAAGTGAATTTGTTCTTCTACTGTTAAACATAGAAATTGTTAAAGGGCCTATATCAACAGAGTAAACTTTATAAAGAACTTCTCATTTAATCTTGCGTTGTTTTAGGTCACAAAAGGTCCCCCGGTTTGTTTAGACAGTAAAACGAAACGGTCACGTAGTGTTTTCACACGTGTTACTTTTTAATATACGGCTTTAAAAAGGAATGATATTGATGATATGGATTATTTCCTGATGACCTGTAAAATCGGTTTATTACTATAGACACCAGAGAATCTCAACTATAATGCGAAATATTTATTGATTATTTTAAACTCTTTTATGTAACTTTCTTTTGTTAGTCGTGGAAAAGAATTTTCTGTCTTATTTTATTTATGTATGAAATGCTGGAAAGACCCTTACTAGGTGCACAGGTGTAGATTTTTGGGGGAAGCATATGTTCAGCAGTGGACGTTTATCTGCTGATGATGATGATTCCTCACTTCACCTATGTCGGTCAGTCTCGATAGGTCTTATAATTAATTAGATGTTAATTCGCTGCATGATATGAACAAAAAAGAATCTTTCTATCTGCTAACAAGCAGAATTTAAGAAATTGAAAATTTGAACAATCATAAATACCTGTTTTAGTCAATAACCGGATGGACCTTCTCCAAACCTTCCAACAGCTGATGTTCTCGTTATGATAATTAATTCTTCTGCTCATGATAATAAGTCGCTATCTTCGTTGCATACAAACGTATAACGTTAAGTGTTTTTAGTCATTCGTCTCTCTACAGCATTTATTTTATGCTACTTTTAGCAGCAATGAAAAGTATTCCTACCAAGACGACTATCAATAATCTTCATAACTATGTTTATTAGTCGATTTTTTTTATTCAGTGTACGGTTTTAGTCTGCGGCAGGATAGGTAGCACTTTACTAAAATAAATAATGCACATTGGTCAATGGAGATCTAAATTTTAGTGATCGGCTGTGGTTATTCTAACTTCGATATTTTTTAGCAGTTTAAATAGTCACTTCAATTTAGATATCCACGAATTTAATAATATGAAATGTTACCTCTTCATTATCAATAGCCGGCGGCAGTCCTCTGCTGGACGTTGGCCTCTCCCAAGAAATATCTGATCTTCGGCTACACGTATCCAGTTGCTATCAGCTTCATCTGATCAGGAGGAGTTGCATTATACGTTTGCCCAAGCTTAGTCTCCAGTCTAAGACACGTCTACTCCTCTTCAGATGTAACCAGCTCATTGCCACTTCTGTATGCATACTCAGAAGACTATGTTGGTGGCTTATCACATAGTAAATATTACCTACATAAACATTTTTTTTAAGCCGCCTTACAATTTTTTGTTTTAAAATTGCCACGGATCCTTCCGGACCACCCGATATATAATCCAGGACATTATCGCTTCGTCTTTCTAGAATTTATCGTGATTTAGTATTAAAAGGAGATGGCGGAGAATATTTACGATGTCAATATAGATACGCTGTTAGCCTCCAGCCTGACGGGATTTACGCTTCTGGGGAATAAAATATGTAGATTCGATCCTCGGCTCTTATTGAAATTACCTGATTTACTTCAATACCAACATAGCAAATTTTTTGAAGATTCCTCTATAAATTTTGTGGTGTCAAGATAAGCGTACTCGCGCAGAATACTTAGTTTCTTCTGTGTCGATATCTAGAACTTTACGATGCTCCAATGGCGACAGATTGATGTAATGAGGATAGTCGAACTCTTCCACTAACTATATTTCAACACATGACTTCGCAATCTATAAGGATATTTTTCATTTTTCTTTCTGCTTTTTCCTGATATTATTATTCAGGCCTTTTTACTTATATTTACATCATTTAATACTTATGCTATCTTATCATCTATCATAACAAAACATGTACATAAACCTATGTGTATATAGTCAAATTTATATGTTTTTTTTTCTATTATTTATAATAGTACATATCTTTTAACAATATATTATAAACTTATTTCTAACTAATTTACATTTTATTAACTCGTTTAAACTATCGGTATGTATTTGTAGGCCTGTTTCCTGTTCAAATTCATACCGTAACATCCTATGAATGGGACACTCCGTTAGTAAGTCTATAAGGACATTGCTGTGTTCCGGTTTGAAATAAGCTAGTGAGATAACTTCCATCCTTACCAGCCCATCTTAATCAGCACCACATTGTTATGGGCAAGCGTATCACTCACCATTAGGTGAATGCCTTGTTCGTTTCGTTCTCTCGTCGACTAAAAAACGACCTTGTTACTTGACCAGTAGGAATCTATTAACAATCTATCCAGAAGGTATCTATTATTACTGCAGATACTACTCAAAAGATAAGTGTTATATGTAGTATTTATTCTAGCAAAACAAAAGCTTTTATGGGAACTAATGAAAAAGGTTTCATTAACATAAAATTCATTTATAGTACATTTTCTTCACTACCGTTCCGTTTTAAATTAAAACAGTAGTAACATTACTGTAGTAGGAATTACATACTAACACATTTGGTCATAACACTCACTTGGTAATTTCGGTAGAGCTTAAGGCGTAGTTGGCACGGTAACATAGTAACATTATGTTGCCTTCGAATTAATTTTCTCGTTGGTTTTATTCCTTATTCTCGACCTAATGTTATATATTTAATGGTATTAACTTGTTACTGCAATGCGTCGTAGTTTAGCTAAATGTAATAAGAACACTAATATTAGGTAATTCGTAAACCAACCCTGTTGTCTAGGAATAATAATAGGACTAAGGTAATCTCTGCCAGGAATACAAGAGGTCTTAAAGGAGATCTTATAGATAGAGATTCTGATCGTCAACTAAATCCAAGGAGAACAGCAAATATTATGCAATAATACATACAATTATCTAATATTTTGTTTGTTCCATCTGCATCTTTTATTGTATTTATTTGGAGTGTCAAAAAACTTTGCGAATCGTCCTTGTAAATACTGAGTTGTAGTTTAAGAATAAACCTTTGAGTTCCTCTAGAAGTAGTTAGTGGAAGAATCTAAAAAACACTAGTATCTTTCTACTTTATATAATGTCTCTTTGAAAAGATTTGGTATGTTTTGTATTGAATAATTAGAATTATTTGATTACCCTAACTAAGAATTAGAGCTCACAGTTAAGAATCACAAGTAAATTGTTAGTATACTTATGAACAATATCAAAGTGTTATATATTAATAGTGTTCAAATAATGAATAGAATTTTGTTTAGATTCCAGCAGGAACTAATTCTTAGAATAATTAACTCGTTTAACGAGATTAACTATGCAATATGTCGGCCTACTTAACCTAAATACAACTGCAATTCACGCGTTATTACAACTTGCACGAACATGTATACATAAGTAGGTGTTGAAGATTTTCACCAAGGTTTAAATTTATGGTCACTTTACATTAAATATTATTTCAGGTCCTAGTTTTATCCATAACCGTTAACTTATTACTGTATTATAACATGAAGCGTTTCATAGTTAATTAAATAGTTCCACGTAATACTTACATGCATAACTTTTCTTAGCAAAATTTTGTTAAGTAATACATGTGTAGAAATAAAAACGGTTGCAAATCCCTTTTATAATTTTTGAATAAAAGTAATTTCAAGTTCTGAGGGATTAAAAAAAACAGGAAAGAATGTGTTTGTGAAGCTTAAGAACATTTCATGAATTCAGCTCACAAAACGAAATATTCCTTTGCCTTTGTGCTTAGTAATTAAAAGCAAAAATGCTTTAAAAAATTATTTTAAATTAAATTCTTAGTTGCATTCTTTTTTAAGCAGAAGGAAGTATTACAAACAATTACTTAATCGGCAAGGTAAAGTCGTGAAAATACATTCTTATATACCTTATCTAAGAAATTGTAAGGAGCCTTCTCTGAATTTTTTATTCATTCAATTCTATTTGAACCTTCATCAGCCGTTAGATGTCCACTGCAGGATAAAGGCCTTTCCCAATAGCGAGGAGATTTGTGCGATCTCCTACCATGTTGGCCTAATGCAGGTTGGTTGAGAGCCAGTCTCGTTTATTGCCAGGGTGTACCACGAGCAAATGAGGTTGGCTTGTGCTTCATGAGCTGTTGTGTGGGATGGATCACTTACACTCGTATTTGAACTAATACTTACAAAATCCTACTTAGCTTTTTTATAATCTTAAACTTACCATACTGACTTTTACTACAAAAAAATACTTTAAAGTAAAACCTTTTCGAAAAATTAAAATATTGTGTCGATCTATAATTTCTGTAGTTTGTTATTATGACGATGAAGTATGAACAGTGATTAATTTTCAATTTATCGACAGTATGGGAAGGCTTTCTGGGTTACATAAATGGATTTAGGTAAAGAATGTTTGATACTAGTAATTTTTGCGTCTACCTAATCCGGAAAGGTCGCCCAAAGCTATCCAATAACTATTTAAAGAGTGCCTGCGATTGTACGGGCCCTGATAAGGCCAACGTTACGAAGGATCATGTTTAGCTTCGCCCACTTTCTTTACTCACGCATAAGTAAGAGTTCTTTTTGTTGGGTTCTACTTATTACGCGCGTATAAAGATAACTTAATAATGAAATTGAAGACATTCTGTAATCAGAATATACAAAAAATAAAGTTACTATTCTTCTTCTTTGTCGGTATCACTCTTGACAGAGTGGTCATGGTCATCTCTTGTGTTGGTGGAAAGTTTCACAACGCGACGCCAATTCTCTCTGATCTCTTCCTCTTACATTCATGTAATGATGATGAGTTATTTTCTGCCGATTTTATCTGGTGAATCCACCTCATAACCGATCTTCCTCGTGTTCTGGGATCTTCTGTCTTTCCTTGGACCACGAGTGGCTGAATAGCCACCTCTCCTCAACGGCATATGTGATTAAAATAGCAAAAGATGCGATATACTTGGGAATATTGAAATAACAGAATTATGATTAAGTTGTTGTTTAAATTATACAATTAAGTTAATAATAATTATCTTAATAAGATATCTACAAAAAATTATGCAGTTCATTTACTTTACATGTTAACTGATGATCTTTACATTAACTTTGTACGGTAACTTAGGTAAGTATTAACGCAATTCTTATATGTAAAGTTAAACACAGTGATAAGTAGGTAGTTATTAATTTTTTTAGCACTTTGTACAAAAATGTAAAGTAATGGCCAATAATGATTACATGGAAACAAAATTCCTTTTAGTTATAATATAATTATAATAACTTATTATATTTATATAATTAGTATTAGTTATTAGTACAGTCGAGCTTAACTCACTTTGAGTTTTCTATTAGCTAACCTCAGTGAAAGAGTAAGACTGTCTGGGTAGTACAATGTACAACGGTTACAAATATAAAAATACGTTTTAAGACAACCACATATACAACAGAAAGATATATAATCTTTTTTATTTCTCTTATTTTTCCGGATATTTTTTATACATTTTACATTCCAAGTGTCTCGTGCAAAGGAAAAAATACCTTGTTACCGTGAAAAGGAACGTCCAGTTGATATTTTTTTGTGCTGGCAACACTGTCTCGTTTTGTTCACATTTTAACCTTACAAAATCCATAAATACCATTACACTTACAGCGACTAGATCTAGTTTATAAAACTCTACAAATATTTCAAGTAAATTGTTAAATACTTCGATGGTTGTCATCTTGAGGAACTCCGCAAACGTCGCTACACATATTTAAAGCGTACTATACTTATAGTTGCTGGCCTTGGCCCTATTAAGGTTATATAAGTTAGTTCAATGTACCAGAAAGTGAGCAGTAAAGAGTTTATTTTATCTATCTATACTTCTCTATTATGTTCCTCTTATTCTAGTCTAGTTAGTCATCGATGTTTTAGTAAAATTTTACACAATAATTAACGACGACTTTAGGCAATGTTACAATAATTAAAAATCAATTAGTGGTAATGCAATTATGTGTTCACAGGTGGTGAAACGTCAGCTTGCCGCAAGTTGAAACTGTTGAAAAGGTTGTTCAGGTGGAAACTGTGTGTGTGAAAACCGCAAATTCGTGTTTAGGATGAAAATGGTATTATCAAGCAAATTCACACAGTACATTGGTTTACCACCGAGCAAAACCTGAGTTTCTAGTAATATTTTTATTTCTCGGAAATTTATCATTCCTAAAACGGTGGTATGTTCCGTTCAGTACTTAACATCATATGATATAAATGATAAATAAGATTTACATACACTATGAGAGAAGAAGCTAGCCTTAATATAAGGACAATGTTGCCGCAGAACAGGGGTGGGACCCAAACCAATCTCACTTGCTCGTGATGCAGACTGGTAATCAACAAACGAGGCTCTGGTTCTTTATAAACCCGTATTGGGTCAGCGTAGTAAAAGATATGTCCAATTCCCCATTATTGGAGGAGGTTTATGTCCAGTAGTGGATGTGTATCGGCTGATGATGAATGACGACCAATTTCTGAAGAAACTCATCCAATGTAAAAATGTGAGGCACTAGGCGTTAGTTTGGACATAGCGAAAGCCTTCGATCGGGTTTGGCATAAAGCCTTACTATCGAAGCTTCCTTCCTA
>DWLS01001121.1:0-23637 GCA_018246255.1 Pachliopta kotzebuea | reverse complement strand
AAAAAATATAAAAAAAAAAAAAAAATACAAAAACAAAAAACCCCCCCCCCAAAAACCCCCCCGAAAAAAACACCACAAAAAAAAAAAAAAAAAAAAAAAAAAAAAAAAGAATAAATTCATTGTAAGAAATATCGTCTTTAATACTGTGCAACATACTGTTCATGAAAAACGAAAATTAACACGATTGTTAATTCAAAAACTCCTGGTCCTGATATAAATTTTCTTACATTCATATAAATGTCCTTTCTTGTTGTTCAAATGATTTGTAGAAAAAGGAGTATATCTAAAAGAATATGAAATTGAAAAATTATATTCTCAATGTTAAATTTATACAGATTACCATTTTGTATTTGACAACATCCATCCTCCATTACTTTTAGCTAAGCTCTAACACTTCGGTATACACCGTTTTCTACGCAAGTGGTTTTTCCTCTGCAACGCGCAATATCCTCAATTTATCTGGGTCAATAATTTCCCGTCTTAAATTTACTATGCAAACTCAGGGGTACCGCCAGTATCTCATTTCGGACCGCTACTGTTTCTGACTTTTGTAAGTAATATCACATCTGAGATTTCAAACTTTGAATATTTGCTTATTGCTGAAGATGTAAAAATAAATAGGTATGTAATTAAACCATCAAGACAGTACAGTGATAAAATATGGCTTGAGTAGACACAAAAATTAGTGTCAATCCAATCATATTACTCGTAAGTGTTAGTGATTGTTGCCGTACCCAATTTTTACGGAAAAAGCCGAAGTCCACCTACTACAGACATAACAATACAGAACTAACAAAAGTTAAAGAAATACGTGATCTCCCCGTTGTTATATACAGAGCCTTTAATCTTAAGTCTCATATTAAGGCTATTATAAAAATATCTGCACAAATGTTAAGATTCGTCAAACATCAAACACGTACGATATAAGCGATCAAAAACAAGAATTATTCTTCATAAAGCTTTGGTTCAAAGTCAACTAGAATTCGCATGTGTCGCATGGAATCCTTTTTATTCCGTCTATTCACAAAGAGAGCATTTACTATATATAATAGATATCTTGTGTTTATTTCCCACGATATCAGCCATCTACAAACCTGTACTAAAAGTTAAATTTTAAAACAACATTGTTTTCTTCATCTAATTTATATTTACTTAATTATTGATGGAAGTACAAAAGGTAGTAGTTGGATTAAGAATTTGCTCTGTTCTGTTCCCTAGAAATAACCCAGAAGTCTCATGAAGTATTTGGAAGATTCAAATTCCTTTTTGCAAAAGTAATTTAGTCTTAAACTCACCTTAACAAAAATGTGTCGAGACCTCAATGAAGTTTAAATTTTATGAATGCTGGTGGAGTACCTTACTAATAAAAAATATATTGAATTTATTACGTATTAAGGTTTTGATGGAAACTTTTAGTGAGATATTGATATTACATTACAAAATTTAAAACAATAAAATACTAATAATAAATAGTAATCAATCTCACTATTTCATTTGTACAAGTGTCAACAATATTGTAACTGAAATAGACCAAGAGAGAGATCGGTGTCATACAAACTTAATATAATAAACAGCACACATTTCTGAAACAGCTTTTAGAAGCTTCGGCTTTATGCTGGAAGGTTTACGACACGTTATAACTTTTGCTACAACACAAGCAATATAACAAACATGTTTCGTACAATAAAATATTATTCTATGACAAAAACGAAATGGCCTCTACAAATTTATTCCAAAATGTAGCTCATGGTAGTCCTTAACTGGAATTACCTTAGGAAGATAAATACAATGACACAGCGTGCGATAAAAAGATGTGCTAGAGAAACCCTTGTCTCTCTAAGGGACAAGATTTGGAACAAAAAACTAAAGTTGACGACATAGATTTCAAAATCAGCAAATAGAAGTGACAGCCAGCTAGCCACATAAGTCATATCGGACACTGTCGATGTAGAAGTAAAGTCTTGAAGTGGAGGCCGCGTATGGAATGCAAAGGTCTCAGACGCACTCCGTTCAGATGAGCCGACGACACCACAAAAACGGTCGGCAATGGATAGAGGTTAAAAGTTGACAACCGCATTTGGCGGAAGACATTGGGCGAGGCCTGTATTCAGCAGCGGATTAATAACGGTTGATAATGAGTAATATTAATGATTATAATTAACTATAGCTGAATACAGTTTATTACTATGTAAAAATTTTATTACAAGAAACAATTGTCTTAAGCACTACAAGAATTTTACAGACACATCATCTAATTTTAATGTACTTTCCACGAATTAAGGGTATTAAAAGATGCAGTCTTGAAAGTCATCTTTAGATTAATCCTTCATAGACGAATGATGTTTGGAATCGGACCATATGGACCATTAAACATTTATTTTTATTCAGCCTATTAACCCTTTCTTAGAAAATTATAAAGTGAAATTTCGCAAAATATTAGCTCTAGAATTCATTATACACTACTTGCATAGTAATTAGAACTACCTAGGTTGTCTTTTTTCCGATCGAAAGAGAAGCCCTACCAATTAAAGCATTGATGCAAATTACAGAGAAATTCAACAAGAAGGAAACGTTTACAATAATTTCATATTACTAGTTATCGTTGATCTATTTCCATTGCACGAAAAAGATATAAAATTTTATCAAGTTATTTAATATAAAAGATAAATTTATAAACATGTTCTCAAGAATGAATAGAAACTGTCTCAATCCTTGCTCGTGTTATAACAAAGCATCCATTGATATTAACATAGGTACGATGTTAATATCCCGCACTTCCGACGTTTTCATTGGTAACAGTTTTTTTAATGCCACTCTATAACATAACCACAGTTTTAATACCTCCATAGCAAAAGAGAAAAAAAATTGATTCAGGGGGACAGAGATGTTAAGTGATATACCATAAAATAACTAGGTGCATTCTAAATCCGCGAGGCCTGAATGATCTGTAAAAGACATCAGAAATAATACCGACATAAACCACATCAGAAAAAAAATCATAATGCCTGCTGTATTTCAATGGTTAAACTGCACCATTTTGCGCTTCTATGTCACATAACAAACAAAATAATTTTCCGAGTAAATCTACTACCTACAGGACCTTTCATACTAGGTCATGGTAGTGTTTGTGTAATATGACAGCCGTTATAGGCTTAAGGTCTATCTAGATTGTTTCCGGCAAGAGAGAACAGTCTAGGCAGGTTTGAAGGTTCACTATTTCACTGAGAAAACGATATACTACTCTCTGTTACCAAATAATATGAATGTTAATATAAAATTATCGAATTATACAGTAATCATAAACCATACTATTTCTTAAACCTATTATTCTAAGCTTCTGTGAGACATGCCTTACTTGGTATTACTTTTGTGATGTTTCTAATTTAATACATATTCGGCGTCACCATTTACAATGTAATACAATGGAAACAACTACCCTTACTATAAAATTTAACGTTTCATTTCCCCTTGACTTCAAACCAATTTGAACTTTTGAAGAGAACAGCAAAATAATGCCAAAAGACTCGCGATTTTTGTAAGTAAATTATATTAGGTATTTTACTACCGTTCGTATCATATAGCCATCAGCCGATAGACATTTACTGCTGGACATAGCCCTCCCCCCATTAAAAGGGGAATTGGCCGATCTCCCACCGTGCTGGCCCAAAGGTGGTTGATAAGGAGCCAGAACCTTGTTTTATGATTAGCAGGGTGCACCAGTAGCAGCTAAGGTTTTCTTTTGTTTAATGTGGAGGAAATCTCTGCGCATACCTGCCTTTGCGGAGGCAAAGACAGGTTACGACCAAAACCTCTACGATGTATCTTCTGGTCACTTTACGGTGGAATTACGAGTGCAAAAAAACACCGCCAGCGCCGGCCACATACGAAGTTCAACCCCGACGGGAGAAAATCTCCCACTTTTATCCTTGTGTAGAGCACGCCGAAACACACAGCTTGCCATCCTTTTCGGTCTTTCGTCGCCACAGGGGCAACGGATTCCTCCGAATCCGTCACCCAAAAGCCATGGGAGCCACCAGAGCAAGCTCTTCCGGATCCCTACGATATGGTGTTAGGCTACGCCGCCAACCATTATGTGGTCGCAGAGGATAGAGAGAACGGCCGGCGTTACACCAGCACTCTCCCTTCCACGCAGCTCCACCTCGGCTGCAGTTGGCGCTATTACCCTGCCATCCGCAGACCCCTGGCACACATCAGTGGCGAGCAAGCGCTGCAGATACTCGAACTCGAGCATAGCTCGAGTGGTATGGCCATCGTTCGCTTCATTATACAAACAATCCTATATTAGTTTAGTTTGAAAGAGGTTGTAGTTAACGAAATTATTTGACTGATGTTACTGTTTCTATCTCTTTACTTACTGTCCTAAAACTGAGGCTGGATATATTTGTCTAGTCCTTACTTCTACTAGCGCTAGAGTATATTATATAAATAAGAATAATGAAAGTTGTTTTTGAACTGTTTCTTATTCTTGTAGAGGCAAACTGCATCGTCCGGAGGCACATTAAGTCAGCGCTGTTTACGCTTTGAGAAACTGTCTCTGATTACTTTTTTTTTTTGCATTCAAAAAAGTATACCAAGAAGTTGGCGCAATTTTAAAAAATCAAACACAAGTAATATGTATTTATACTTAAAATAATACGGTTTTAATTTCCAGGCAATTGCCAACAAGGCAGACGTTTTATCGCAACCTGGCAACTATGTTGACGTTTTTTGTTTTGGGCAACCGCACGTGGTGGGGATACGAAGCGCCTGGCAAATTTGTAATGTTTCATAGAAAAATTATTATCATATTTGCACCAGTTTGCGTAATATCGCAAATTATTTATTTAGTGATTTATTACAAAACACTACCTTTCAGTGTAATTCGTAAAATTTTCATAATATTAACTGCTTCATGTACAGCAAATGTAAGTAAAAACTGGGTTGTAATTGAAATTATAACAAAATTTTTCAAAATCAGCAAAATGAAATTAACAATATTCGCTTTTTTCTAATACAGGCAATAACTTGACAATGTCATGATTTATTTAAAAGTAGTAAATAAAGGAAAATTCATTGCAGGTATGTGTAGGATCTGCACAGATGGAAAGTTATGAAAAAATAATGAAAATATTCATGAGTAAAATTCACTTACATTATTACTGTGATGGTAATAACTTCGTACAAGAAGTAGGTGCTCTGTCTATATATGTACACACATATACATATATCACACAGTCATGTAATAATTATATTTGTACATCAAGGAAATATTTATATGAGGACAACAGCTTCGGATGTCTTGCAATATACGCCATTTCGGAAATGGCCGATGTGGTGGATTATAACTCTATCTCTGTCCTTGCGAAAGAAGCTCAAGCTCTTGCATTAAGAATATGAAAGAACTGCTTTGTCTTCGTGGAAGAGCGCCAATGTGTATCCTGTGCCTAAAAAGGGCGACAGATCAGACCCGATAAATCACAGGCCCATCGCTATAACCTCTCTTCACTCTAAGATAATGGAGCGTACAATTAATGCACAGTTTCTGAGATATCAGTAGGAGCACGACATAATTAGCGACCGCCAGTACGGTTTCCGAAATAGTCGCTTCCGGAGACCGTCTTGTATAGCTTACAAACCGTTGGACATAAGCCAGTGAGAGTCAAAGTTAGTTATTGGCCGTTGGCCGTGATATAGGGAAGGCGTTCGATCGGGTCTGGCACTACGGGCTTCTTTCGAAGCTCCCATCCTACAGATTTCCCAAGAGCTTGTGCCTATGGATCGCTAGCTTTTTTCCGGCAGATGCATAATAGGCGTGGTGGACGGCAGTAGCTCGGCATGCAAGGACATCAATGCTGATGTCCCACGAGGCTCGATGTTGACACCAACGCGGTTTCTACTGCGTATCAATGACATGCTGTCTATAGACGGAATTCGTTGTTATGCGGAAGACAGTACTAGCTATGATTTTTGTGCGAGCTCCTTTGGCATTTTTCGTGACTTTGTCAAAGATAATCGAGGAAAACTTGTGTCCGAAATAAAACGCATGCTTGTTCAAGTTTCTAACTAGGGACGACTAAACCTTGTCTAGTTCAATCCCAATAAGACACAGGTTTGCGCATTCACCGCAAAAAAAACTCCATTCCCTGTGGGTCCTTTGTTCCAGAAAACCCCTTTTAACATCTCAAAAAGCATTGGAATCCTAGTAGATAATATCTTCAGTGAAGTTCAGTACCAGAGTCATTTAGAGGATAATATTAGATTAGCTTCAAGAAAGCTTGATGTGCTAAATAGAGCGAAGTGGTACTTCACGGCGACGCAAAGGCTTCTGGTTTATGAAGAACGAGTGAGGCCTCACCTGGAGTACTGCTCCTGTAGGCGAGAACACCTAAATACCAGCTTAGTCCTCTCAACTAGGTACAGAGACGATCTGTGAGAATCGTTGATGATCCCATGCTTACAGAAGGCCACGAAGACCTGAGCCTGAGGCGCAATTTCGCTGGCCTATGCGTCTTCTATGGTCTATATAATGGGATATGTTCTGAAGAACATTTCCATCTGATGCCCACGACCACATTCCACATCGCACCGTTCACCGTCGGCAGGGAGTTTATCCTCATTTTCGGGAACCGCAATGGTCACTAACGATCCGGATTCTAAGAAATTGTCTCCCAAAAACCATAAAGTTATGGAATGAACTCCCTGCCGAAGTTGTCCCTAGTTGTCAAAAAGGGTGTAATAAGGTTTCTCCGAAATCAGCAACGCAGCAGTAGTGCCCTCGTTGCTGCAGGCGTCTATAGGCTATGGTAATTGTTTATCATTAGGCAGGTCGTATACTTGTTTACCACCTAAGTGGTATAAAAAAATTAAATTAATTAAACTATAGTTACCCTTCCTCCAAATATTAGAATTCATTTATAGTAAATGAAAGAACAAAAGCCGCAAGTCCCAATAACATTTTCTATTCAAAGAAGTAACGAGACGAGCGTAAGCGGCTGCGCTACATTGTGCTGTCTTAAAGTAAAGATGTAAAATCCTGTTACCTGGGTAATTTAACTGTAACAAAATCTCAGAAACAGTCACTACGACCTTATTTAATTCTTAGAGACAAGTTTGTAATAAGAATTTATTAAACTTAGTGATGTTTATTTAATATTACATTAAACATCTTATACGTTTTAAATGTCTTTCACAGATATGCATTAAAGCGGAGCAGTACACACGTTTCACGGGATTTTTTTTATTATTCTTCTTGTTGGCGGATTGCGCATCGTGGTATATTGTACCATTATGGCATTTTGCGTTAAATAGAGAAGCAATAAATAATCAAACCGTTGTATTATTAACAGTACCCCGTTTGTGGATGCCTTACGATTACAGATACAATATTTTAAACTGGGCAGTAACTCACGTGTTAAATGCTTACATAGGTTTTTCAGCGTGTATTATAATTATTATTTACAACATAGTAAACTTCGTTTTCATTTTCAATATAATCGGCCACATACAGATTCTTAAGCAGAGATTTCGTTCAGAATTTACAAACCCAAAAAACGATTCTGTAACAAAGGAAACACTAATAAGCGTAATAAAGCAGCATTCTTTCATTATCGAGTAAGTTATTTTTTATCCTCATATTTACAACAAATTAAAAAATATAGTTTAATAATAACTTTGCTGTTATCTTACAGAGTATTAAAAGACATACAAACGGCATTCAGCTGTAATGTGACTGCAAATTATTGTCATAACTTAGTATGCGACAGCCTTTTGATGTACGAAATGATACTTGGGGTATGCATAACTTGACAAGTTTTATTACGATTACTTCAAATTTAATACATTTAAACCCTACTTGTTACCAGTAAGACCAAAATGTTTTTATTTCAGGAGAGCGGGGACACTATAATGTGCGGTCTAATGTTTTTAGTTTTTATGGGCGTGCTTATATTGATGTCGCTGGTGTTGGAGGAAATCCGTCGCGAAGTATGTATCAATGTATTTAACATTTAAAATCCAACTTCTGATTTGATGCAGTTACTGTTTATTAGTACGTAAACAATGGTATTTTCTTTCGTATTTTACGAAGTCGCTTGCCGAATACGATTAGTATGTTTCTTCACAAAAGTAATATACAAAAATCAGGGGTTAAAAGATTCCGAATGCAATGAAAACAGCATTCCAGTTTCCAGACTGACCCTAAGATCATATTTTACATAAATGCTTTTCATTTTTTCATATATTATTCTATAAATTCCTAGAATTACATATGTACTATGCAATACTCGACAAAGTCGTAGTTGTTTCATTCATAATTTTCATAATTAATTGAATTTTTATGATAAGTATTATAGATTTATTTGGACAATTTTAGAGTGATGACATGGCTGATGTGATATACAACATTCCGTGGGAGGACATGTCTATTTCCACTAAGAAAACATTCAGGATGATGTTGGCGTTTGCGCAGCCTCCAATGGAGTTTATATCGGCGGGAGGATTGAGAGCTGGTGTCCGTCCAGCGATATCAGTACGTGTAAATAGAAAGAGTATGCGATGCTAGAGTTGCCTAGCAGCCAGGCATAATTTAAACCCTTGTGTCATACAACATATTACTAGATTTTGTCATTCACCGTAAGCCGTTGTTTCCATTGTTTGTATAACTCCTTGCAATTATAGCTGTCTTATGCTTTATATTGTTTTTCCCTGATTACATAAACACGACAAGAAACGACATAACTTTATTTTTGCAGATTATAAAATCAACATTTTCCTACTACGTTATGTTAAAATCGTCGATAAAAGATGACTAATGAATTCACCACCATACCTAATAAAAGAAAAAAATTAAACCTCTTTTATGGGCATTTACTATGCACCTTCCTTAGTTTCTACGATTTCAGTTGTTTCTAAACATTTTACAGCAAAGTTATAAGATTATGTTTTATTAAAGGCTTCATTGGAATACAAATGACTTTCATTATTATCCTACTATTAATAGTTATAAGTGTATTTTTTAGGATTTACTTTGAACCCCTATTAGCTATTACCTTCAAACTGTAATAGGTAAATATAAAAGGTAGTTGTGGGTGTGGGGAGTACCATTTAGTATACAAATAAAAGTAATTGATATAGTAACGACGTCGTTTATTACATCCCCTGATGCTCAGAAGGATAATCAATTGAAAAGTCTACGTAACAAAAATAATGACGATAATAATCATCTCTGCAACACTGGACGTCTCTCCCTCTCTGACAACATTTTATTTCATCCTTCTAATTCGTCACTTAATAGCCAGTGTTCGCGCTGAAGCTACACCGCAAGTTTAGTAGTCAAGTTGAAAACTTGAGCTATTCTATTCTCTAGAAAAACCTAGAAGTCTCGTCAAGGATTTGGAAGATTCATATTTCTTCTTTCAAAAGTAATTATTATTAAACTAACCTACAAAAAGAATGTGTCGAAAACTAAATAAAACTTTATTTTGTATATCTAGTGTTATTTTATATCAGTCAACTGTTACAATTATAGTTTTCAAGACTTAATGATATATATGCTGTTGGTGTAACTTACTAATAAAAAATAAATTAGATTTATTACATATGAAGGTTTTGATAGGAACTTTTGGTAATGTAATCATATTACAGAACAAAATTAAAAACAATAAAATACTAATAATAAAGAGTGGCCAATCGCACTGCTTCAGTTGTGCAAGTGTTAACAACGTCGTAACTGAAATAGACCCAGAGAGGGATTGGATATTACACAAACGCAATATAATAAACATCACACATTTCTGTTATATCTTTTGGAAGCTGCGGCTTCATGGTAGAAGGTTTTACGATATGTTATAACTTTTGATACAACACAAGCAATATAACATACACGTTTCGTAAAGTAAAATTTTATTTTACGATAGATCACGAATGGCGCCTACAAATTTATTCCAAAATGTATTAAAACATGTTGTAAAGTTAACTACAAATTAATATTACTCATGGTAAAGTCCTTAACTGAAAATACTTTAGGAAGATAAATTCAATGGCATAGTGTACGATAAAAAGATGTGCTAGGGAAACCCTTGTCTCTCTAAGGGACAAGGTTTGCAACAAAGAACTAAACGTGTCGACATAGCTTTTAAAATCTACAAATAGAAGCGGCAGTCAGCTAACCACGTAAGTCATGTCGGAAACTGTCGATGAAGAAGTAAAGTCTTGGAGTGGAGGCCGCGTATAGAACGCAAAGGTCCCAGACGCACTCTCTTCAGATGGACCCACGACATCATAAGAACGGTCGGCAGTAGATAGATTTGAAAATTTGAGGACTGCGTTTGGCGGAAGACATAGGACAAGGCTTGTATTCAGCAATGGATCAATAAAGGTTTATAATGAGTAATATTTATTATAATTAGCTATAGTCGAATACAGTTTATTACTATGTCAAAATTATATGACAAGAAACAATTGTCTCAAGCACTACACGAAGTTTTAAAACTGGGCGATAGCAATCATAGCGGCTTAGATATCTATCTTCATATTTCAGATACATATTACATATAAGTATGATGTTTGGAATCATACCACAGGGACCATTAAATATTTAAGCTATTCAACCTGTAAATTATTTATTGGGAAATTGTAGAACGAAATTTCGCAATTAGAAGTGCATAGTAATTAGAAGTGCTTAGGTTTTCTTTATTTTTTCCGACCGAAAGTGAAGTCCTACTAATTGAAACATTGACGCAAATTATAGAGAAATTTAGCAAAAAAGAAAACGTTTAAAATAATTTCATGTTACTAATATCGTTGACCAATTTCCATTGCACGAAAAAAGAAAAGTTATTTAATTTTAAAGTTAAGTTTTAATCATGTTGAAAAAAGAACATAGATTGATATTAACATAAGTAGAATTTTAATTATCCCGTAATTCCGAGGTGTTCGTTGGTAACAGTTTGCTTTAATTCCGCTCCTTTACCACAGTCATAATTCCTTCGCAGTGAGAGAGAAAAAAATCGATTCAGGGGACGTAGATGACAAGAGATAGACCTCTAAATAACTATGTGCATTTCAGATCCATGAGCCTAGATGCCGACAAAGCTGTACAAATTTTCAGAAGGAGTATCAGCAACTACTTCATGCGAAAAAAGGCACAATACCTGCTGTATTAGAAATTTCACATAACAAACAACATATTTTTTACAGCAAATTAAATACCTTTCAAGGCTTTTGAAACCGGGACGTTGTAATGTTTGCGTATTACTGTTTGACGATAGATACAAGCTTAGTACCTATCTAGATGGTTTCCGGCCAGAGAGAAAAAAGAGTCTAGGCAGGTTTGGAGATACACTATTTCACTGAAAAAACGTTGAACAACTGTCTACTCTACTCTCTCTCTACTCTTACCAACTAGTAAGCATATGTATTTATCGAATTATACAGTTATGATATATCATACTAGTTACTTCCCAAAACTATAAATTTAAACCTCTGTAAGAAATATGTTTCTTGAGTTTAGTTTTGTGTCTTTTGTGTGTTGTATATTTTTACATATTTTTGATGTAAATGTAGTATAATGGAAACAACTACCTTGACTATAAAATTTAACGTTTCGTTTCTCCTTGACTCCAAATCAATTTGAACTTTTGAGTAGAACAGCAAAATAATGACAAAGGAATCGCAATTTTTGTAAGTAAATTATATTATGTATTTTACTGCTGCTAATATTATTCAGTTATCAGCCAATAGACATTCGCTGCTAGGCATAGGCCTCCCCCATTAATAAGGGGATTTAGGCGATCTCCGACCACGCTGAGTCAATGCTGGTTGTGATGCTGAGCCATACTTTCGTATGTTGATTAACAGAGTGCAACACGAGTAGGTGAGGCTGGCTTGAATCCCGTGAGTTGTTGTGTGGAACCCCTTACACCCTATCATTATACAAACAATCCTGTATTTGAACGGGGTAGTAGTTAATGTAATTATTTGATTGATGGTATTGTTTCTAACTCTTCACTTACTATCGTAAAAATGAGGCTGCATATATTTGTATAGTTCTTAATTCTACTTGCATTAGAGTGTATTATATAAATAAGAATACAGAAGGTTGTTTTCGCACTGTTTCTTATTCTAATAGGGGCAAACTGCATCGTCCAGAGGCACATTAAGTCAGCGCTGCTTCCGCTTTGTAAAACTTTCTCTAATTACTTAGTTTTTTTATTCGAAATTGTGTACCAAGAAGTTTGCACAATATAAAAAAATCGAAGACAAGGGATACGAGTTTATACTTAAAATAATACGGTTTTAATTTCCAGGCATATGCCAACAACGCAGATGTTTTATCGCAACCTGGCAACGATGCTGACGTTTTATGCTTTGGGCAACCGCACGTGGTGGGGATACGAAGCGCCTGGCAAATTTATAATATTTCATAGAAAAATTGTTATCATATTCGCACCAGTTTGCATAATATCGCAAATTATTTATTTAGTGATTTATTACAAAACACTACCTTTCAGTGTAATTCGTAAAATTTTCATTATATTGCCTGTTGCGTATATATCGAATGTAAGTAAAAAACTGTATTGTAATTAAAATAATAACAAAACTTTTCTAAATCAGCAAGATGAAATTAACAATATTTGTTTTTTCCTAATATAGGCAATAACTTGACAATGTCATAATTTATTTAAAAGTAGTAAATAAAGGAAAATTCATTGCAGGTATGTCTAAGATCTGCACAGATGGAAAGTTTTGAAAAAATTATGAAAATATTCATGAGTAAAATCCACTTACATTATTACTGTGATGGTAATAACTTCGTACAAGACGTAGGTACTCTATCTACATATGTACACACATATACATATATCCTCACAGTCATGTAATAATTGTATTTGTGCATCAAGCGAATATTTATATGAGTACAACAGCTTCGGATGTCTTACAATATACGCCATTTCGGAAATGGCCGGTGTGGTGGATTATAATTTTATCTCTGTTCTTGTGGAAGAAAGCACAAAATCCCTACTTGAATAACATGAATATAATTAAACCATAGTTTTCCTTCCTCCAAATATTAAAATACATTTGTAGTAAATGAAAAATCAAAAGTCGCAAGTCGCAATAACTTTCGTTGTTCAGAGAAGTAACGAGACAGGCGTAAGTAACTACGCTACATTGTGCTGCCTTAAAGTATAGATATAAAGTCCTGTTACCTGGGTAATTTAATTTTGACAACATCTCAGAAACAATCACTACGATCTTATTTAATTCTAGGGAACAAGTTCGTAAAAAGAATTGATTAAACTTAGTAATGTTCAGTTAATATTACAATAAACATATACGTTTTAAATGTCTTCCACAGATATGCATTAAAGCGGAGCAGTACACACGTTTGACGGGATTTTTTTTATTATTCTTCTTGTTGGCGGATTGGGCGTTGTGGTACATTATACCATTATGGCATTTTAGGTTAAATAGAGAAGCAATAAATAATCAAACCGTTGTATTATTAACAGTACCCCGTTTGTGGATGCCTTACGATTACAGATACAATATTTTAAACTGGGCAGTAACTCACGCCTTAAATGCTTACTTAGGTTTTTCAGCGTGTATTTTAATTATTACTTACAACATACTAAACTTCGTTTTCGTTTTCAACATTATCGGCCACATACAGTTTCTTAAGCAGAGATTTCGTACAGAATTTACAAACCCCAAAAACGATTCTGTAACAAAGGAAACACTGATCAGCGTCATAAAGCAGCATTCTTTCATTATCGAGTAAGTTATTTTTTTTTCCTCATATTTACAACAAATTTAAAAATGTTTTTAAAAAATAACTTTTCTGTTACCGTACAGAGTATTTAAAGATACACAGACGGCATTCAGCTATAATGTGACTGCAAATTATTGTTATAACTTAGTAACCGACAGCCTTTTGATGTATGAAATGATGCTTGGGGTAAGCATAACTTGACACGCATATCTTTATTTTTTTTAAGATTGGTCCAAATTTAATATATTTATACCCTACTTGTTACCAGTAAGACCAAATTTGTTTAATTTCAGGAGAGCAGAGACACTATAATGTGCGGTCTAATGTTTTTAGTTTTCATGGGAGCACTTGTACTAATGTCGCTGGTGTTGGAAGAAATCCGTCGCGAAGTATGTGTCAATGAATTTAACATTAAAAGTCCATTTTTCCTCAAATCAACAGTTTATTAGTACATAAAGAGCAGTGTTTTTTTTTTGTATTCTACTAAGTCGCTCGCCAGTTAGGAAGTTAATCCAATGGTTAATGATTAATGTGTTTCTTAACGTAGTAAAATAGTTTAACCCTCTTATTAGGGAAAATTAATATATAAAAGTCAAAGGGTAGTAGATTCTGGGTGCCAGGAAAACAGCACACCAGTCCCCAGACTGGGCCCAAGGTTATGTTTTACATAAATGCTTTTCGTTTTGTCATCTGTTTTTCTATAAACTCCCAGAATAACATATATATTATGCAATACTCGTCAAAGTCGTAGTTGTTTCATTCAAAAATTATTGATTTTTTATGATAAGTATCATGGACGTATTCGGATAATTTTAGAGCGATGACATGGCTGATGTGATATACAACATTCCGTGGGAGGACATGTCTATTTCCAATCAGAAAACATTCATGATGATGTTGGCGCGTGCGCAGCCTCCTCTGGAGTTTATATCGGCGGGAGGATTGAGAGCTGGTGTCCGTCCAGCTATATCGGTACGTGTAAATAGATAAGGTATGCGATGCTAGAATTGTCTAGCAGCCAGGTATAAGTTAAACCCTTAAACAACATTTTGCTAGATTTTGTCGTTCACGGTTAAAATATGCCGTTGTTTCCATTGTTTGTATAACTCCTTGCAATTATAGCTGTCTTATGCTTTATATTGGTTTTTCCTGATTGCATAAAGAAACGATATAATTTTATTTTTCAGATCATAAAATCAACATTTTCTTACTACGTTATGTTAAAATCGTCGATAAAAGAAGACCAGTGAAATCACCACCGTACCTTATAAAAGAAAAAAATAAACCTCATTCATGGGCACTTACTATGCACCTTCCTTAGTTTCCTCGATTCAGTTATTTCTACACATTAAAAATTACAAAGTTATGAGATTATATTTTATTTAAGACTTCATTGGAATACAAATGATTATAATTATTATCCTACTATTAACAATTATATCTACATAATTGGAACCAATTTGGAACCCATAGTTCCAATATCAACATATGAAAATATTCTGATCAAACACACTTTTATATACTGAGCCTTTTTATCGTTTAACTTAAACCCTATAACTTTAGTTATTTACATAAAAAACTGATAACTTTCTAGAAAAAAAAATAGTAAACTACGAAGAGCAATATTAATAAAAATCAAAAAGAGTTTGAACGGACAGCCGTTGGTGACATCTTGATTAAGTTGGACATAGTTGCCTTTATTATCTAAACCATGTAATTAGTTATAAAGAAATTTTTAATAGGGTTCTATAGAATTAAAAATTAACTTAATTAAAAAGACATCAAGATATAAGACAACGTTCAATTAAATGCCTGCAACGTTAACTCCGGTAGATGTCCATTGAATCGAACAAAATAAATGCTTTCATTTCATTATCTTTTAACATGATGAATGTCTATTGCTAGACATCCACTCTTGGGCATAGATCTCTTGAAATAAATTACAAAACTTAACCATGTATTATCACCGAATGAAAGACACTGGTTTTGAATTCAACCATCAATGGTATCTAACCATGAGGCGAGTAAGAAGCCGAACCGAGGTGGTGGTAGATCTCTGTTACCGGAGACTGTCTAGTTGGGTTACACCGAAGCTCCTGTTATAGCCGACAAAAATAACTTTGCGAATATTACTCAAATCCGGGTTAAAGGGCTTTGTAACAAGTGAAATTACTGGCCCACGAACATTAACGCCTTATGTCGTAAGGCTACGAGCATAATGTGGTTTGGTGTCTTAACTTCTGCCACGTTATAACCAGGACAATCACTCACCATCAGGTGAACTATCTTGGCTGATAAAAAAACGAGGAAAATAAGGATAAGGCCAGTGGTTTTTTGATGATTATCATTAAGATATTTTTAAAAGTTATGAATACAGCGATTACTTCAAAATTGGTAAAGCTTTTGTTTCAAAGTGGGCACAGTCTAATTACGATAGTTTAGATGGCAAAATGCTTAGTAAATAACATATATGTACCTGCTTCGATTCCAAGGATTACGGTGAAGATAAACATTCACAATAACAAAGGGAAACCGACTTATTTCGCTTTGATATAAATATGTCATCCGCTGACTCGCATTTGCCCAGCTTGGTAAATAAATGGTCTCCACTTTCTTCTAAAAAGAATTTCGTCCCATATGTTTAAAATACAACAGCAAAGTTATAGAGAGAAACAATATAAAAAAATAAACAGGAGTAACGTAAATAGAAGAGAAATAAAAATGTGTCCGAAATGAAACGTAAATGAGTAAAAATTAAAACGAAGAATCATACATTAAAAAGAAGATTAATAAAGCTAGTTGGTACAAAATAAAACGATGTTGAGGTAAAATAAGAAATGAGATATTGTAAAGCGGAGACTGAAGTTTGAGAGGTGATACATGGAAGAAGAGAGAGTAAAGAAAATAAAGTTTCAAAGATAATAGCGAGTATATATAAAAAAAATGAAGAACTAAAAAGAATAGGAAGAAAATAAATAAAACAAAGGTCCTGGCCTCGCATAACTGAAAGGATCGTTAAAAACAGCAGTGACTTCCTGCAGAAGTAGTAACATCTAGAGGTCTGTTCACTAATTGATCAATATTTTCTCTTATTTGAAAAATATTTAGACACACTTTTTAATGTAAGCTATTTACGCTTTTCATCAATTTTAATAAAAAAAAGCTTTAAAGAGTCATAACTCTCCTGTCGTCATTACTAATATAAGTAACACTGAAAGTTTGTGTTTTTTAATTATTACACTTTTATTTTTTTTTGTTTTTGCTTTTTATGTGAATCAATAGTTTAGGTAACAGTAACATTATTTACTAATCGATTTTCATATAACGCTGCGGTGTAATGGAAACAAAGATCAACATAGTATTAAATAGTTAAGCGCGAATGGACTGAATACAATTTCAACTATTGCTTACAACGATAACGGATATAATGACGGAAGAGAAGAAAGTATTGTAAGTAATAAAATAAAATAATTAAGACAAACCATAAATAATGATAACACTTGTAAATACCATCATCACAGTTTGCTATCGGCAAGGAGTTCATCCTCATACTGCAGAACCGCAATGTTCACGGATGGTCCGGTTCTAAGGAAATTATATCCCAAGAACCATCAAGTAAAACAATGAACTCCCCGTCGAAGTTTTCCCAAGGAGCTACAGAACGGAGTCCTTAAAAAAGGGCATGATAAGGTTATCCTGGGGTCGGCAACGCGGCTATAGTGCCTCCGGTGCTACAGGTGTCTATAGGCTACGGTAACTGCTTACCATCAAGCAGGCCGTATGCTTCATCAATATTATGTTTTGATGAATTATTTTGATACATTTTAAAAATATATAATATGTTATTAACATAGCAATAAAGACCATTAAGGAAAGCACTATCACAGGACCCATTTAAATAATAGAAATGTTAGTACATTGCTATGTTCCGGGTATAAAAGTTGTCGGTAGTAAGTATATTTTTGGAGTAAATGACAAGTAATACTACATGTGAGATGTAAAGGTTTCCACACAAGTCACGGAACCCAAGCCAACATCACCTGCTCGCGGGTGTACCTTGCTAATCAACAAACTAAGCACTGGTTCCCCACCAACTCGCACTTGGTTAGCGTGGTGGGAGACGGCGCAAATCATCATCAAATTCTATTTTGTATATAATGTTTTAGTAGAGACGTATAATTTATAGCCAGGTAACATTAGCAGAATTTATGATAATCTTGACACAGTACAACCTGGCTTTTAATATTTATTTTAATTTACAGGCAACCGCTGAGAACACGTCCGTTTTATCGCAACTTGGCGAATATACTAACACTATGCGGTATGGGTTGCCGCTCTTGGTGGGGCTACGGTGCGCCGAACATAATCATGATTATACACACACAACTTGTCCTTAAATTTTCGCCGATTTGCATGCTATCCGAATTAGGTTATTTAATTGTCAATTACAAAGTTATGCCTTTTAATAAGATTCGTCTATTCTTCGTTATGTTTTACATGGACATTGTAGCCAATGTAAGTAAAAATTAACATTTGGTACACACATATACCTATGTATATTTATCTACTAATACTCCCATTATCACGGTAGATTAGTCACGCGTTACAGGAAAACGCGCTGTAAGAACACTCTCGTATAACCCGGCTATATGACTTTATTATGAACGAAGTATCAGCAATGTTCTTAAAATTCAAAAACTAGGACCAAAAATGTAATAAAACAATAATAAAATATTTAAAAAGAAACAACTACAAATCGTTATAAATTGCACAAAACAGAAATATGCAAGAAATCCACGCGTTATTTGGGGAAAACACGTGTTATACGAGGGTCATAAATCGCGTTATAGAAGTACAGTGGTATAAGGAAGAATACTATTTACATATATACATATTCATCTGTAAAAAAACAAGAACCAACCTTTATTTCAATTATTGAAGATTGTTTACCCAGAATACATGCTGTTGTGGTGACAATTCCACAACATGAAGGTAGTGTAAGAATCCTCTTCCGAAACAGCTTACTAAAATTAAAACAATAGATATTATCAAAAAGTACATGTTTTACTATATAATTATTTGTTAATATTGAATGTACACTATTTATAATATTTTTACTCCATTGCAGACCTATATAAGATCGGCGCAGATGAAAACATACGAGAGAATAATGAAATTGTTTTTCAATAAAGTACATTTAATTAATTACAGCGACGATGACTTCGGAAGAGAGGTAGGTTCTTCTTCTTCATTTTCTTCAACAGATAGATGTCCACAACTAAATATAAGCCTCCCTCAATAGTGGAAGGATTTAGGCTGTCTACCACCACGCTAGCCCAATGCGGTTTTTTTATTAGCAATATTATGTATATATTTAAAGTTTGTATGATCATATAAATCAAAGTACAATAGACTTATAATTTTTTTATATACATGAGCCGCGATAATACAACATTGTTCTAATTTGTACATTAATGGAACGTATCGGCTAATAATAATTAAATAAAAATAAAGTTGTACAGGCGAAACCCACTTTGAGTTTTCTACCAGCTAACCTAAGTGAAAGCGTAAACCTATATGGGTTAGTACAATGTACAACAGTTAAGAATAAAAAATAGCTTTAAAACCATCTCATATCATCATCATCATATCAGCCTATTGCAGTCCACTGCTGAACGTAGGCCTCTCCAACATCTCATATACAACTACATAATACATTTTTTTCTTTACAGAAAGCTATTAAAGCTGAGAAGTATTCAAAGATAACTGCATACTTCATAATAATTTTTCTTACAATGGACTGGGCTCTGTGGTATTTACTACCGGTATGCACTCTTTCGGAAAAATTGGATGGTATAAGAAATAAAACGGAAATGTTAGAAACTATGCCACACTTGTTACTGCCTTACGATTATAAATATAATATACTCAACTGGTCGCTCACTCACCTCCTCAGTTCGTACATTGGTTTAGTAGCTTGTACAGTTGTAATGATCTCCAACATCATTAACTACATGTTTGTCTTTCATTTAATTGGTCACGTCCAAATACTGAAACATAAATTTCGTACTCAATTTTTAAACCCTGTGAATGATCACGATACAAAAGAGAAGCTAATTGATGTCATAAAGCATCATTGTTTTATTGTCGAGTAAGTAAATTGTAACGGCCGTTAACTGTTTTATGATTACCATCGTTTTTTAATATTAAAACTCCTTTTTCTTTACCGCAAAGGGTTTTCAAAGATACACAAAAAGCTTTCGGTTATAATGTGACCGCATCGTATTGTCACAACTTACTGAGCGATAGTCTGTTGATGTATGAAGTTATGTTAGGGGTGAGTAAAACTAAAGATAATATTTATATTAAATACATTACATTTAGTTCTTATTATTAGTTATATGTTAAAAATGTTTCATTTTTAGGAAAAACAGGACATAATACAATATGGGTTACTATTCATAGCTTTACTCGGAGGACTTATACTGATGTCGCTGATATTGGAGGAGATTCGTCGCGAAGTACCTATATAAATATATATAAAATACATTTCATTATTATAGCGTTAAATGCGATGTTTATTATTAAATTCAAATAACTTGAATATGTATTAAGTAATAGTGTTTAATTTAGTACTTGAACATTTAGTACATATTGAACGATTGATACGAGAACTTCTTAAAAGATCCAAAACGCGAGACGGGTTGTGGTAGGAAGAGCGTTTGTTTTACATTGATGATGTTTGGTTATCAATACCGATTTTGTAAACTTATTTACCATATTAAGGAGTAAACTAATGTATAATTTCAGAGCGAAGATATTGCGGAAGTTATATACAGTATTCCTTGGGAAGACATGTCAATATCCAATCAGAAAACCTATATGATGCTCCTGGCCCGCGCCCAGCCTACTATGGAATATGTATCTGCGGGAGGACTTAGAGCCGGCGTCCGGCCAACGATTTCCGTATGATTTTAACTTTATAGCTGCCAATTAATATTCATTACATACGAAAAGGGTTATTCCATGAAGGTTTACTTACCTACGTTGTAAAGTAATGCTTCCTGGTACGATTTAAATCAAATAGTAGGTGAACTTTTATAAATCTGCCGATACACATTCTGTTTTCAAAAAAGTGTCAGAACATTCGCAGCAAGTGAGCTCGACTGTGTTCATCATTCTTTTCACTTTAAATCACGTGAAATGGATGTCAAATTTTGGTCCTTCTTGACTTATTAATATCCAAAAATGACAAATAAAGAGACAAATAAGAAGACAAATAAAGAGAAATACTTTTAAAAAATAACAAATTTTCAGCAGAATCATTTCGTTGATACGTACTTTTCAATAAAAGTTACTACTCTACGATAGTTAAAGGACCTTTGTTAATATTTTTAATACATCATAATATATTGTTTTTTTTTTTTTAAGAAAATAAAATCTACGTTTTCATATTACGTCATGTTGAAAAGTTCTATTAAAGTCAACGAATAATACAATTTCTTTAATAGAGGAGAAATATTTTGTTCATTTATGATCACATCTCAGGCACAATCTTCTTGAATAACTATGGTCACAGTACTTTGAATAATTTTTTAATACTTACTTACCGAAAACAAGTATATTACACTTTAAAAATACTGACTATTATTTTATTTATTATTATACCAGGCAACCATTTTGTCGATAATATTAAAATTGCGTTTGATTTCATTAATGACCTTTCCTGCCGCTTTTCAACTCGACCGCTACCACGGTAACAGAGTTACTGACTTAATTAACTTGAGTTTAAAGTAAATTATCAGTTTAACTTATTACCTATTTAAACTTTATTTGATCTTAGGCTGTCGGCCGCAGAAAATTTAATGTTATTGCAGAGTTATTCAACAGTTAAATAAAGGAATGTTTGTGTAAATAGTTTTTGATACTGTACTAAATTTCTGAAACTGTAAAAACGGAAACCAGTACTGAAAGAAATTATATTAAAAATATCAAATTGGTGGTGGTTACTTATAATGTTAGGGATAAGCTGCTTTTATACACGAGGCGACGAGACGAGTAAGGCATTCACTTAATAGTTACGGATACTCCTGCTCATAACAACAAAGCACTACATTGCGATCGTCGCCTTGAGATGTAAGGTGTTAAGTTTCGTCACCCCAGTAATTTGACTATCATACAGCATGGATTGTGTGAAGGATGACATGAGTAAGAAAGGTGTAACCGATGAGATGACGGCTGATCGGCGAGACTGGAAGAGAAGAACATGTTGTGCCGACCCTACATAAAGTGGGACCAGGGCAGGAGAAAGAAGAAGAAGAAGACAGCACCCTTAAAACCGGAACAGAGTAATACTTGCACAGTACTGTTTGCCGGCTGCAATAGAAGCTGAGATAGTACCTGCCTACACGGTCTCCGGCAACAGAGTCAACTACTAGTTATTAATATTTTTTCACTTGAAAAAACTTTTTTTTATTCGTTCAATACCTAAGAGAAATGTGTATCTATAGCAAAGGAATTCACCAACTACCTACCATACACAACATGTACTACACAATTTCATTCAGCGACAGAAATTAACTCTACAATAGTAGTCGACCTCTAACAAGAGAAACTTGGTAGTATATAAGAAGGCATAAATGAATGGCTCAAGAAAGCTATTATACTATAAGAAAGCTCTTTATGCAAAATAATAAAAAACTTGCGAGAGTTTTAATACATTTTGAGTGATACATAATTTTTATTTTGCAAGGGAAACGTTTGTAGGTTTTTACGGAAATCTTGTTTATTAGTCAGACATGTGAAGACAATGACGAGGGTCAATCCACATGAGATGAGACGCGCTGGTTGCCATTTTATGTCATAAGTTACTCTGACTCTGAAGTTATGACGGCATTTTACTTTCCTGATTTATCTTTTTTTAATTTAAGATTTATTTTATATAATTTTTGCTACCAATTTGATTAATAGGTTTTATTTATGGCAATATAACTACATCATGATTATACATCACAGTTGGTCACAAACCTTCTTAAAACAATGGTATTAGCTGTACTACCAAAATTCCCACAGATGGGACATGAGCCTTCTTTCACAGAGGTTTAAGACCATTTAGCTACCAGGAATCAGGTGCGAGTTGTTAGATGACGCACCTCAACGAAAAGTACTGTTTATGAGACAGATTACTGGTGATAGGTCTCTGTTGCTGGAGACCGCCTATGTACCACCGCAGCTCCTATTTCTACCGCCAAATAGTAAGGTACAAAAATTACTGTCCATTTTGGAGAGTGCTGTATGCTACTGAACTTACTGGGGTAACGTAATCAAGGCGATGACCACAATGTGATGCTATGTATGCTATTTTAACCAGCGCCACGTTTTTATAGGCAAGCTTATAACATACCATCAGATTGTAAAGAAATTAAACCACTAAATTTCTGTTAGACAATATATATTCGTTCAGAGTTACAGCACTTCCACTTAGATTCGTACAATAATCGTAATGTGTCCTCCGTCCCTTAGTCACCTCTTATATACCCAATTACTCTCATCGGCTACGTTTCATACGGAAGTCATTTCCTTTTTAATAAATAAACTTACAACCATATCGAAAAGTAAGTTTCACATTAAGTCTTTTAAAATTATTACTAAAGTTTACAATTGTATTACACATGTAAATCTTTAGCATATCGATTCGATTTGACAAGAATAACAAAGAATATCAATGGAATCGTAATAGTTACATACATAATTCAAATACATTTATTACTATACATATCTTGGATTGACTAAATTAATGATACATGTAGTATTAAAATAAGAAAGATTCTACAATAACAATTCTTAGAAAATATTGTACAAATATT